>CARXXK010000001.1:115594192-115825132 GCA_949089665.1 Macrosiphum euphorbiae
AACTTATAACACGATCTTATAAATTGGCAGCTGTAAAGTGAGAACTCGACAAATGGCGTGTGTAGTGAAATGCGACCGTTTATAGAGTTAAATATAGGTAGGTACTTAAGTGTATTACATCATCACTTATCGTTACTATATTTGGACGGCAAACAGATTTTCAATAAAATAATTATTTTAACACCGAATTTTAGTTATGTGATATGTAATCGAATTAATAACGTTCGCCTATAAAAATAAAACGCGATAACTAAGTCTGGGAATTATTAAAATAATGGAAATTGAAAATGAAATCTAAGTGTGTAATAATTATCTCTCATATTTCATTTTTATGTACGCGTGGACGAAAGTGATTGTATATGATGTGAAAATAAAAAAAATCGAACAATTTTATGCATTTATCATAAATGCGTAGTAGGATAATACTTGTATAGTGCTGCAGTGTGTTCTTGAACATAATCGTTTATATTACTTCAAAGTTCAAAAATAATTTTGAAAACGTATTAAATAATAAAATATGTAAAATAATATTACAATGAGAAGTATCTATGCTGTTTCACCAAACATTAAACTGATTAAACATAATTATATACAATCTAAAAACGTTTATGTGTTACATAATAACGTAATATAAGCAATGTGTTGTTACTTATAATTGTCATTATTATTTGTTGTCAATTTAAAAGTGCTAAAAAAATATGAAATTCTACCATGCAATTCCTCTGTAGATAATAAAAATAAAAAAGGCATATATAAATCCTTATAGACCTTGTTCGACGATTTCGATATACGAAATATGACACCAATAAAGTTATAAAATTGAATATATTGTAAAATCATTGATTATTTATTTATTAAGCCGGTCGTTTGAGTTTCGTTGATTTGGTTCTGTGTACATACTATTCGATATAATATTATGGTACATAATATGTTATATTTTATTATCCGAACGTTTTATAGTCCTCGTCAAATCCGAGAGAAATACGAATTCGGTCAAAACCGAAAATAAAATTGTTAGAATACGGCTTTACGCATATTATAATATTGAATGGATGCTAAAAGATCACGTTCTACTTATGTATCTAACAATATGTTTATAATATTGAAAATACCACTTTCTGATGCGTATTGGTTTAGGCGAATCACGCCTGGTTTAGATTAGGGTTACATTTTATATATATATATTATAGCACATAGCACAATGTATAGCACATACAAACACACTCATAATACATACGGGGTTATTTGTTTAATGTAAAACATTTATTATTTCAGAAAACAAGTTTTTGAAAAAACTTCTATTACATAGTATATTTTTTAAGTCGCTCAAAATATGATATTTCTTACTATTTGATAGTTGTAATTTTTTTGAGTTTTTAACTCTTTTGAATGACAACACATATTTTTAATTTTATATTCCGAAGCCTGATATGATTCGGATAGTATTTCTATCTATACAATCAAACGTTGAACCAGAACCTACCTATAGCTTATTATATAGTTATAACTTATAAGTATTTAAAGTTTTGATGATCGGAGTTTACTGTAGTGAACTAACATTTTGCGGTGTATCCCTGTACCACTTCACTCTGCTCATCAAAACTTTAAATACTGCTTATGCGTTATAACTCAAAACTCATAACTCATAAGCTATAATAAACTATAATATACTCGTCCAAAATTTGATTTCCACGTATCGAAGTAGGGAGGGACTCAAAAAAAAAATATTCAGCTTTTGCAGCCAAAAATAATTCAAAATGCGCGTTGTCTCAAAAAAAAAAAAGAAAATCGAATATTGAATGATAACGATAAGAAATGTCAAAAATATATTATTAATAAATAAAAGTTTTTGAAATAATAAGTGTCTAACGTGGTTAAATGGATCACCCTGTATGTATAAACACGCCTATAAATTTATTATATTATATAATTGTATATTAATTACAGAAGGCGAACAAAATTGCTGCAATGGTTTTCAATTGTGTATAATATTATTATGCTTGATTATTATAATAACAACGCTTAATAATTCGGTTCACATAACAATTTAATACGTCATTATCTATGTACGATGTACCTATATCTATAATTATATGGTTCTATATAGCATGGGGTTGTTGTATTTCTCTAAATCCTCGTCGAGTATATAAGTGAAATATTATAATTTATAACGTATCGGCGAATTATTAATATTATTACCATTTAATTTTTTCATTAATAAGAAAACCTCTGCAGCAAGGCTATTTAGTATTTAGCAATGTGACAGATAACGCAGATAATAATATAATGTTTTACATTGTTAGCAGGTTACAGTTTTTCTTTTAAAACTACAGTGAAAACTAGTATTTATCAATACAATAGTAGCACTAGATTAATTTTTCCAATCCCTATTCTAGAACAGAAATGGGAATGAAATCTTCAGTGTCAGATCAGGCCGATATAGGTTTTAAATAGGTCACCAGGTGTAAAAACTGTTATTATGTTTTAGATTATTTAAATTTTTTTTTATAGGTCCGCCGGATGTATAAATCGGTGCCAAAACAAAAATGTGAAATTCCATAATTCATTTCACATTTATAGATAAACTCGTGTCGGTTATATAAAGTGAAATCCTGCAGCATTTAAATCTTGCAAACGCTGTTTCCCAAACGATAAATTAATGATAATAATATTGTTTTTCTTTACGCTGCAGAGTTGTTTCGAGTACAAATAGTTACAAAACATTATAACATTCGTTTAATTGAATACATAATATTATGTAACAAAATGATCATGGTATTGAATATAATATATCATTATAATATTAATATAATGCCATATTATTATTGCGATTGAGATTAAAATCAAAAAATAAGTGTTCATTTTTCAATTAAAAATGCAACCGTTCAATTTCGTTTCTCTGCTGTGAGCACGAATTCGCATATTGTATATAAAGGAATATTATAAAGTGCTTGTTATTGCGACTAAAAAGGTTTCCATTGTTCACGTGCTATGTTTTTATAATATTAAAAACCAAAATGACCGGATGTCATGTTTTTAGAACTGTTTAAAGCTTATATTATAAATAGTTTTTGTTACATTGTTGCGTGTTCAAACAACATTTTCAACGTGTGCAAACATAAATTGTATTAATGAATATATTCATCAGATTATCAGATTATACGCATGTTTACTTACATGCGAATAATAATATATCTAAAACTGTACAAAAGTGCAAACGAAAAAACGTTCGCCAATGTATATAATTATAATATAAGTAGCATAGATATAATATTATGTATTATTTTTCGCGAGAGGTTAATAAAGTCATTATATCGATTGTTATATATTCAAATCGTATATAACAAAGGCGGCGTATCCAGTTAGATTATAATTAGGTATAATATAAAGGTTTATACTTATATCAATGTATATTCAAGGTGTAACAGAAAGACCGTACGGAAACAAAAACAAAAATTATGCTACTTAAACGTACATGAAAAAAATTGTTAAAATTATATGATTAGTAAATATACTCATGTCAGAAAAATTCTCAAAAAAAATATTTTGAAAAAAGTTATTACGTTCCAAATTCGTTTAATCAAAAAAATATTGATATTTAAAAAAATTCTAAAAAATAAACTACTTGACTTGATAAATGTTTTTACCATCAAAATTTTTCTCATAATCTGAATTCACAAATTGGTTATTTTGAATATATCCAAAAAAATTTAAATCAAATTTTTATTTTTAGTTAAAAAATAAAAATAATTTTTTGTTTAATATATGTGTAGCGCAAGTGACTATAAATTATATATAAAAAAAAATTTTAAATATTGATTAGAACAAATTTAAAGTTATTCCAAGAGTCAGTTCTATCAGTTACACTACCCTGTATTATATTATTATAGATAGAATTATTGTTAGAAAAGTTGTACGTTTTTACTTTCAATTTTTATCGTTTGATATTTTGTCGTCGAAAATATAACAGTTTGATATTATGTACATTTTATTTAATAGGGGCGGACTGGGCCGAAGGGCAAGTGGGTGATCGCCCCCTGGGCTGTTATGATTGCGGACCCTCACAGGTTTATTTTGCCAGTGGACCGTGATTATTTTGTCAGTAGGTATACCTACTTTATATGCCATCTATAAAACTGTAGCTTGGTGCTAATCCCTTCTGTCTAAGCTATTACCATTAAAAAATGTATATTTGTGTAATTTTTGGGCCTTTACCTATGATCACCCAGCCCGATTTCCGCCCCTGCGGCACTACATTATAATATTTTAACGTTACGGGGAAAAAATCAAAATCGGGTAAACATCAGAAATGCCAATTTTTGTGGAATTTATAATTTATTTGTATATTTATTTATAAACGGGCGAACCCAGCTACAAATTACAACTATTATAGACATACGTCTAGGATTTACATAATATAATACTATTTGTTATTACATTACTATGTTAACCTTAAATATTACTAAATATTTAGATAACTCAATGATACTGGGAAATATTCAAATGCATACATAATATAGTTGATAAGGTTTCGTCCAAATTATATTATGGTTACAACCTTGGAAGTTTTTTTATTTTACCTGAGGATTTCTGAGATTTCTGAGATTTCGACTTATGTTTGTCACTATAAACATAGTGTATACTGTATGTTTACTATACATTTTATTATTTCGACGATTCTTTTATTTTACTCGGTATGATAATATAATATATAATTTCTTCGTCAATCGTCGTTGTACCCCCACTCGAATACTCGACCACTCGCAGGGACATACCACACGGCACATATAATTATTTCCTTCTCCTCCTTGAAGTGTTCCTATATCCGTTCTGGACGTTGAAAACCATGATGTCGATCTTGTTTTTGTCGAACGACGACGACGAAGAAGATCATTAATTTACGTGGAAGTACTATCAATCGCCGATATTTATTAACCGAGACACTCTTCATCTCCATTTAGTTCAAATTGACGAGCGGAACGCGTAGTATGTTATATAGAGATCGACGTTTGCCATTTTCACAGTATATACTCGTCGGTCTGACATCGTCAACGCGTCCTTCGCAATAATTCCCCGTCGAATCGATGTAATAATAATATAATAATTGGTATTCGTCGCAATAAACTACAATGTCGAGGCGGCTAAACGGGTTGCAGCTGTAATATAATAGTCGGGCTAAGACGGTAATTATCACTACGCGTTTTTCCGACGATTATAAAAAACGAGTAAACTTCTCCATAAGATAAACGACGTTTCTACGACGTGTTCGATCAACACGTTTTTAAACACGTTATTATTACTATTATTAGAGCCGTTGTTGGAAACGGAAATGGATGCTGCAGATTTGAAGGAGCGTTCGGCGTGTGTAGGAAGCTATTGCAGGTTCAGTTATTGTATATGTCGATAGTCCTATACAGTTGTAGGCAAACCCGTACACATCTTACGATATACTATAAAGACAAGATACATATTATGTACATATACTTAGAATTTTTATACTCTCTGATGCGAAATATACAGTTATCGGCAGTCTTATATAGAATTTTTTCGTTCGCGTAATTTTAATATTTATATATATAATATATAATATAAAATGTTCTTTAAATTTTTTTTAAATGTTAAATTATTGTAGCTATGTTAAATGGTTTGATGAAAATCCGATGAAAAAAAAATGATTGGTGAAAATACTGAAATGCTGCAGAATAGCTGCGTTACGTCATTGGGCCCGGTTCATCGTAATTGCCTATCTTATACGTGTAAAACTTCCTCACTTCACACAACGATTTACCTATCTAAAAATGTTATTTTTCAAATTTAGCTTACGTATAAATCATAAATGTGTGATTTTATGACGATAAAGTATCAGAAATTCAATATAACGTTTAGTTTTTTAAATATTAATAAATCGTTTAAGTGATATTTTTGTTTGTTTCCGCCGTCGCGTTTTTGTCACATGGAAACGGTATTTTGCGTTAATGAGAAGCGGTTTATTGAATCAACTGTGCAGGACCTAGGAAGTAGGTACACAATATAAATACCGTACATATTTATTAGCTTACGGCAACATATTAATATGTTATATCGTAGCCTATAGTTATTTGTAAAAAAAGAAAAATTCTGTTCTTATATAATATTTTATATTATAAAAAAATAGGTAAAAATTATTCTCCGTACGTAATGTGCCTATTACCTAATATAGTATTTACCAATACAATGCTATACAAGTATACGACAATTTGTCATTCGTTTGATGTGTAAATTCTGAATTGCATTTCAATTGTCGCATATCGTATCATTCCCCGTTAGACGCTTTTTATAAATATATTATGTTATTATTACATATTGCATCAAAGTATATATTATATAGTTGTACAGGTCTGCATGTGTCATGTATTATACATATTTTAAAATACAAACTTATTTTTGCACCGTGAAAACGCTTAAATTATTTACTTTATCCATTGTCAAGTCCCGTACATGGCGTCTTCCTGTATATAAAATCAAATATGGTGTTAAGACGTATTACCTATATATTTTGTTTGATACATCTATAATACATTCTACAGCTATACGTCTTTGTTATAAAATTGTCGTCCGTTTACTTATAGGTCATCCTCATATAATACAACTCCGTCCCATACGTCAAATAATTATTTCAAATCTCGGTGAGGGTTGCTTTTATTAATTCACATACCATTTTACTACTACGTACGTACATATTACTATTATAAGCTGTAGCTGTTCGTGATACAGAACAAATGTGCCCAGCCTAAACACCTTACCCCGCCCACAAAACGTATTAGCTTTTGTGAAAACGTTTCGAACTATACAGCTGCATAAATGGCTGCTTATGCGAGTGTATAGCCGCATCTAGGACAAAAACCAGATTTGGCCAATTAAATAAGCATTTGACGTGTATCGTTTTACACGAAACTACAAAATTCGTTGTTTGCTTTCTGTACGAAAATGTATAATGAACATCCCTCGGAAAAACACGGCGTGCACAGATGCGATGTCGTAAATCCTGTAAACCATCGAACATATTCTTATTGTTTGTTTGTTTATTGTCCGATTGCCGTTATAATATTACGTACGCGTTTCAAAGGTGTGAGTACAAAATTAATCAACATCGCGAAATACGAAAATAATAATAATAATATTATCCCCACGATTTATGCGTCATCGTTCACAAAAAGTGACGTCATCGCCTTCCGCTTTCTAAACGTCGCGCGGGTCGTACATATATATATATATTCAAATAATAATAATCATAATAATAATATCTATGGTATAATATTATATCGAACAATACGATATTGTCGTCTCGGCAGCATTTTTACGTCGCCCACTTGTATCATAACATAATAATAACATATATGGGGACTATTAAATGGTAATTTTTGTTTTCTTCACATGAACCTTTATCTTATCTAAACGTCGTCGTATGTTAAACATTTCCCCCTTACATATACATTATATTACAGCTATATGCGTACACGCGACTCGACGGTTTGTACGAGGACTCTGTATTTATAATATTTAATGTAATATTGTTAAAATTATTATATTGTGCCGAATAGACATATTATGATATAGGCTGCAATATATAGTACACGTTATACACATAATATACTATATAGCGAGGAGAGATAACGATCGAGGTGGTCGGACGGAAAAAAAACTATCAAATTAAAATATAATAATATATAAGGCCAGATCTGTACCGAGTGAGAGCCATAGAATTATAGTAATAATATGATACTGCAGCGTATCGTGTGTGCGCGCACAGTGGGCGATAATCTTTGAGCTGCGCGTCATGTACGCCCACGACGTTTAATTTTTTTCGACCGATATTTACGAACATTTATCGAAAAACAATACCGTTCTCAGTGGATACCGTAAAAAAGTGGTTGGCTGCCTGTCCTTTGGCTATACAATGTGCGCACGTTAATGAAACAAAAAAACCATCTATATAAATTTATAATGTACTTACATATAGCGCGCGCGTCGTATATTTCTCTCTTCTATTGTATACGTCATAACATAATAATGTAATAAATAACTTAATACTTTGATGCACGAAATACGATCTGTATAACATATATATAACAATACGCTCCCTGTCGCCTTCTACGCCTGTCCCTGGAAGTATATAAATAAAGTATATATAATACCCGTGGTCACTGGTCAATCGTTTTTGAAGGAGCTCTGTCCGCTTTTACTATATTTTAGCATATTATATTTACCAACCGGGCTCAGTGGTGGTTAAATGATTTTGTCAAGGATGAATTGGCTGATTTTTAACGGTGCACTCTGATAATTAAAAACATAATTCAAGAATAATAATTATAGATCAATTTATTAATTATAAACATAAACTAAAAAGTTAATTTATAGGTAACAATATTGTATATCTAAATTAGTAAATATTTATTTATTTTTCAGTTATTTAGTTTATTTAATTCTTTACTTAGGGATATATAAAAAAAGAAAATCCTAAATAGTTATAGTTTCAGAGATTAGGCGTAAGGCGATATAAATGGTTTATTAATTATTTAATAGGTACTTATTTTATTCATACAAATATTTTCATTTAGCTTAAGCATATTTAATATTTATACAGTAGTCAGTATTTAAATCTACATTTCTACCAGCTTAACCTTCATTCATTATTGTTTGCCTATAGCCTATATACCTACCAAGTAAATCATGGGTTATTATTCTGTACTATAGCATGCAGTGTCATTCAAATCGTTTGTCGCATAATATTATAATATTATATAAGAACTGCTTACTTGACGCATAAAATCCCCAGAAATTTTCAAACTACTCATTTGGACAACCCTGTATAATATATAAATAACTTATACCATAAAAATAACTTAAACAAAAAAGGTCGTTTGTGTTCGTGAAAATAACAGGATGCCAGATAACAGCATCCCCTACCCCTACCCGAAGCCCAATATTTGTTAGGCGCCGGCGCCAGTGCGTCGATTAGGAGCAACTTGATAACCGTCTCGTGTACAGAAAATAATATATTATCGTGTAATTTACACACACACACACACACACATTCAGGAGTATATAGAGCAAAAGTTAAGCCTACAACGTGTAATGCGTGTGTGTGTGGTGCGTGCTTAGATTGCCGAAGGCGGCGTAGGCGTAAGGTATTCGTGTCGATGATGAGGTGCATCGGAGCGTTGCGTGCCGAAACGAGTTTCGCTATTACGGATATTAATTCGCTAACGAGCCGAACATTCCATCTGTATACCACTAATTATCGTAAAGTATTTCAGTGTCGGGGTTTATTGTTATTGTGAATTACCTCCCACGTGTTCGTCGAGCAATTTAGGTTACGATGATATACGCGTACTATATGCACACAACTAAACAACTTAAATACCCTCTACGATCGGGTCCGTCCATCCCCTGCTTTCTCCTAGCTCTTATTTCAATCGCCGACTTTCCTGATATTCTAGATATTCTGTATACATTATAGGCGAGCATATTATTATTATTGTTATATTCTGTATGCATCGTAGTCTACGGTATGCGCTCGTGTGCGGTCGGGACTCGCGTGCGTTAATCCCTCCCCCCCTTGTGTAATTTCGATATTCCGAAAATTCGTTCAGTGTCGACCTTTGCCCAAAGTAAACTGGATGAACACGATTTTTCGCCGTTGTTTTCTAAATTATGCGTTGCGCAGAGAATATAATATACTCTATATGATAATATACGCAGCATATAACCACATAAAGTTAATAATTACCGAAATAACGATGAGGTCGGAGGCATGGCGAATATGAAAAAAACCGTTAAAAGCATGTTTACCATCATACGCACCCTCTGACCCGCCATTAAACCACGTGCACGTTCCAAAATAGTAATTAGTATGACTACGCGTTTAGCCCTGCAAACGTTTACCATTCGCCCCAAAAATGTCTCCCCCATCTCCCGCACTCTGGCACTCATACGGCTAACATCGACGCGCCTCATTTATTTGGGTAAATATTATTAGGACGAGTTCATATAAATATATAGTGACTATAATATTATCTAATGTACAACGACGCACTAGAATTTGGTAAAAATAACTTTGTGAACTGCAGTATACCGTGCAGGGTGGTGTAGGATTAATCCTATATTGCCATAGTAACATGTGTGTGCAATGAAGTTTTGTGCAGCACAGTTGTACACTTTCACCTCCAACCCCCACCGAAATGAAGCTCCGGATCCACCACTGCTGCAGCGACCCCTGGTTTGCACTCGCAACGCACACCTTTTATTCCCGGACCAGTAGATTTATCATTTACACGTTATTATTAACTATACGGAACAATGGTCGTGTGGATACGTGATGTGATTTGTGAATTTCAAATGGAAAAAAACGGATTTATAGAGTTCGGCGAGTGTGGGAAACGTTTATATATACGCGTAATTGCCAGTGTCGGCGGCGGGTACACGCGCGGCGGCGCTAAACGTATTTCGTAGACTACGACGACAATGACGACGACGACCTCGGGCACAGTTTCTGCGTTTGTTTGTGTGTGTGTGTGTGTGTGTGTGTGTGTGTGTGTGTGTGTGTGTGAGTGCGCGTTCTCCGTCGGACGAAGGGGAAAAAAATTGCCAATTCCGATTCGACAGTACGAGAACGAGATACTAAAAATAAGAAAAACCCACTGCGGGCGAACGGGCGGGAAAGATTGAACGGTGAAAATAAACGCATAAAATACGCGTTCGACTCGAATAATATTCGGACGACGATCAAATACGAGGAATTTAGTTTATCTCATCAGCTCCGACAGACGTTTGTACATTAAAATATCGCTCATGAACGCGACGCTTGTAATTATTTTCTATAACCAGATCATATGTAGTAAAAATTTACACTTGTGAGTATACCACGGTTGTAATATTATGAACTGTTATAATACATTTTGGCTTGAGTGTCGCGACGATCGATCGAATGCCGACGAAGATAATATCATCGCGACGATGTATTTTTCTAGTACCTGCCTATAATATGTCGTTGTATAACATATTATACGAGTTTCGTGCGTTCTCAATTAAAATATAATATCTATGTTACAAGATAAACCGTATATATACTATATGGGTATATACATCGTATTATTATATATAAAATTATGTGTGTAAGGCCCGTGATTTGGGACGAGGGCAATCCGTACGGCCGAGTCGCGCTCCACATCATTAACGGTTGGTTAAGTAGGTAGGCAGGTATAATACAGGTATAATAATATAAAGTATATAATAGGTGGCCGGTGTACTTAATTGCCGATCAGAGATAACCACGTTACCGCAGCAGTCCGTTTATATAGCTATGCAATCTAAAAACTGCTTTTCCCTCTCGGGTCTAACTCTCTCGATCCGTTTATATCATATATTCTCGTATACAAAACGAAACCAATAGACAATTTAGCTGTCCGTCGTCATGTGAACGGACTTTTCGTATATGTTATAACGTCACAATGGTTCTTCGATGTATACAGGGTGATTCGTCATAAGCATGCGCTCTGCAGTGCTCATCCCCTTAGTCCTTATCACATAAAAATATAGCGTATAAGTATATTCTATCATATTGTAGGTATATGATCTGAGCACACACCCTTTTCTCTCAATGATGTAATGTTACCTATTCAAAATCTGATTTTTGGAATTTTAAAATATAGGTACTTACAGACTATTATATTTTCATATTTTTCAGAATTTTTATACAACTGAATGAGTGTACTGTGGAGACTCGAACTCATTTTTCAACTGTAAATTATTTAGGGGATGTTTTTTTTTTAAATTTTGGCGTATTGAAATCAAAATATTCGGACGAGGAGTTTTTGAGTTATTTAGCTTTGTGATATTAAGGATGATAGGTTTGTATAATGGGTAATGATAATAGGTTTAGAAAATACTTGGAACATAATATTATGGTGAATTGAACATTTTAGTAATTAATATTAATCTTACAACATGTATAATTATTAATATGTAATGATATGACAATAATTTGTCTGAGTATAATAAACACTAGATCCAATATTACATTTATATTTTATTTTATTGCAAAACCATTTTAAGGACTTTTATCCTTAATATAAACATTTTAACAACTAAACAATTACTGGTTCGAATTTTTATATAGGTATAAGGTATCTACATCAACATTAAAAAATAAATAAATATTCACCATAATATTATTTACAGTAAAAGAGAGGGTTCTCATTTGATAAATAAAAGTTTGTATTACCACAGGACTAAGAGCCAGGTTAGGTTTGGATAAAAATCTCTAGATTTTGAAAATATGGTTACTAAGTATATTGAAAAGTGACTTATTTGGCTTGAATTTGAATGAAAGGTGAATCACCCTGTATAATTCCACTCCAAATGTCAATTAAAGTAAATATTATTATTATTATTATAGGTACTTATAAACGTAAGCAGTACGCGCGCCATTAATTTCACGTAGGCATATACAATATTATATATCTATCACTAATTGGTAACAGTTTGGCATTTATTATAATCACTAAATCACCCTAAAAGCCCCCTAACTCTTTGTAGAAACACGACGGGATTTTTCTCTACCTATAACCGCATTTGTGGTCATATCATAGAAATCACTACCTACTGTGCAGTGCATTTATCGTATATGGGCATAATATTATATATTTTATTATTTATAAATTTATAATACATTAAACGTGTATAATGTTTAGGTATATGGTGTGTTTTCGTCGTCTTCGTCGCCGCTTAATAGTATTTAAATAAACACACACGCAATTTATACATAATTTATATTTTATACACTGATAATAGGTATTAAAATATATATTACACAATAAGGTTGTGTTTATAGTGACGAAAAGAGCTATAAATTTTAATTCATTTTTCATGTTATTATTTTTTTTTCTGCATGTAATGCATTAAACGATCGGATGACTATTAACGTGAAAGCAGCTATATTATATACGACATGTAGTATTATAATATAGTTTGTCACCGCACTCGGAACCCGCGAGACGTTTTATTTTAATAATTAAACTTAATTTGCCCCGCCGTTCCCGAGACTGATCCGAACGTACAGTTTAATTATGGCCACACAACTACAAGATTATAATTTATAATATATAGATACGGTCACTAGAGTGTAGCGTGTAGACTATCCGAAATTATCTCTCTCGCTGTATATACTTGAATACTTCATCTAATTAACTTGAGACTGGCGTTGCTTTAAAGTGCATAAAACCCGCGGATTCAGAAATATTATCGCGTGAATCTGCAGCAGGAGTGAAGGATAATACATTTAAAACGGAAGAGTGGCAGATTTCGTACACGGGGACAGATCGTTGAAAAGGGCCACGGAAATTTTTGGAGTAGAAATGCTCGAAATGAAATTCGGAAAGTGGCGGAAAAAATATGCAAGAACTTTGCTTGGGTTCGGCGTATACGGAAAACGCTATATTTCATCACTTGAATTACTCGTTTGTTGACGTCACGTTCACGTTTAAATGTAACTTCCTTTTATGTTCTTTGTAAAATTGTTCAGATGTCACTCCAAGAGTCTGGCGCATTAAAGGGGTTGCCTTTCGTTTTGTTTCCCATTGTTCTGTGCGCGAGTACGACTACTACCGAGGGGGAGTGAAACCAACAGAAAAAGTATATCTAATATGCTAAGAGGTCGTTCCTGTACGGTAGTTCATGTTGTATACTGTGTATTATTTTGTATATTGTATAATATTATGTGCGTGTGTGTGTGTGTATGTGTGTCGTACACAGAGCAGTATAGCAGTTGGTCAATAATTTATTATTTCACGAGTGGTCCGCATGTATAGGTTGACTGTTTTACACTTAAATAAAATTCAAAACACACCTAATTATACTGCAGTTCGCAATAAGTATAATATGTAGGTAGTGTATATTATAATCGCCACCGAGTGCAGTTGTAGAGAGTTGCGATCAAAGAGAGAAAACGCGATGTTCGATTTACTAATTTGCTTATATTTACCCGTTGCTGTTCCTGGTGTAAAAAAGATGAGGATGAGGTATTATAAGACAACAATGATAATAATAATACATCGTATATTATATTATAAACTGGATGTTATGCGTCCCGCGGTAAACGTTATTATATAGTGGCTTTTAAAAATAAATTATTAACACTAAAATAAACTAAATCGTTTTTTTGGCAGCTAGCTCGTGCAGAATAAAACGACCATTAGTCATAAGAATTAAGTTTATTAATAAATGTGTTGTTTTGAAATAAGTCGGACCAAGCGTAACTATTTTTTATGGCTGTAATTAAAGTGTTAAAACATTTTTATAGAGAGTATTTATCAAATTAAAAACTTCGATTTACACTGTATAGTTATATGGTAGGTACTCAATATAGGCGTATACAGTATAATTATGTATATATAGGTACCTGGTTTTATTTTTCCCATGTATATTTTTTTACCTAAAGAGAATTAATGTGTGCGAAAAGTAAATAATATACCTATATATATTATATAATATTGTATGGAATTATTTAAAGAGTTTTTAAATAAAAGTTTGACTGTCTGACATTATCATACTTAATAATAACAATGGAGTGTTTTCTTAGTTTTATGACGATTCGTGTATTTTTGACTTTTTATACAATTTTATTTCAATAATTCAGTTATTTGTTATTAATTTTAACAAAAAATCAGTTGCTTTATTGTTGTAATATTACCATTATATCGAAATTATACAACACAGCTGCTATTGTGTTTTCCTCTCGGGACATTGCATAAGTCGTCTCAAATTATTTATTCAGCTTTTGTGTATTATGTTATTGTATATCATTCTATTTTTATTTCGTTTTATAAACCACAATTTCGTGTCCAGTACTCACATATCGCATACTCACATATTCAGAAACTAATCCTTCAGATATCAATTGACAATTTATACGTGTATCAACAGTTTTAAAACATCTTCTGATCGACAATTTATAGTAAAAAATTGTGTTTTTCATTTGAAGGTTTATTGGTAACAAGGGGGTCATCCCTTCATCGACCAAAACTTTTAATTTAAAAAAATGCATCACTAAAGGAAAAAAAGGGGTGCGTGAGCTTGCTTGGTGAATCATCGTGTATATTATATGTGCCATAATATGTATATTTGTATATAATATGTATATTATGGTAGTTGCCTCGTTGGCTCGGAGAGTTTAAACATTAAATCGTATTCGTTTATTGCGAAATCGATTTTTAAATAAGGCTTGATAGACGCAGTTAAAACAAAATATTATACATTATATTATACACGCTGCAACCCTGTAAAATAACAACATCATCCTCGTTTATGCGGGTAAACAGATCTTGTTGTCCGTATATAATATAATTAATGGGATTTGATACGAAGTGTATTTATTATGTTACTATAATCATAATATTATTATAACGTTGTACTCGTAGCTTATATTTTAAACTACTCGTCTGTATATTATCCTCCGATTTTAAAATCGTTCTTTTTACGTGAACGAAAATCTTATATGCATTGACATTTCGAGCGTATACATACATATATACGACGTGAAACCTGTTGAATGCACCGTTTAAAATATTTTCATTATGTCGTATAACATAGTGCTAGCTAGTAATTTATTCGGTGTCAGAAAATTAAAATATTCAAATAAAAGGGGACTACTGGCTGCTATAATAATAGCCTATAATTACCCCTACCTGTATTATATAAACAGGTCGTCACGCTTAATGCTCATAACAGTTTACACTAATAAAACGTACGCTTTTATTATTTATATGTTATGTATTATAATTATATACGGTTTCGATTTTCCACTTGCGGCACAAGTAATAATAGTAATAATAAGTGCTCCTCGCAAATTTTTCCGGCCGCAGTAGTAGTGCCTGAGTATTTGACGTACAAGGAAAAATAATAATTAGAACTTAAACTCACCGGTTATCGGTATATGGATGCATGTACGACGATCGCAATAGCATACGATGTGTCAATATCATAATATAATATGTCTATCTTTGTATTGGTGCACGCGAGTGTCTCTGTACCTATATTATATAAAATATGCGAATTGCCGCACGACAACCATATTATAAATATATTATTATAATCTACGACAAGACTACAACAATTTCCGTAAGACTCCTAAACTAAAACGGGTGCAGTCCAACGAGATTCTGGAACGGCGAGGTTTATGTATAATTAATATTATTACGCCGTACGTAGGTACTATAATATTATGGTGCCCATACGGTATCGCGGGAGTGTACGATGGAAATTTAAAGAGCAGACTTCGGGTTTATGTTTATTATTATTGTGTATATGAAAAGTCTGGGTAGGTACGCGTATTCTATTATATCGACGAAGTAGTATTATATTATTACCTATACGGCTATACGTATGTGTGCCAGTCGGATCGGAAATCGAAAACTTAAACGTGAAAAAAAACACCTCTCTCGTCTACAGAAGTTTGCACATACATATATATTATAATAAACTTGCTCGTTCGTTATGCGATGCGTCCGTGTGCGTGGAAAACAAATAAAACGTTTTTCACGGCCTGTGAGTTTTATTATTGTTAATAAAACGACGACGGCTATGATACGGCGGCGGTGTCGGTCGTATTACTCGTATTATATAATAATAAAATAAAAAATCAATATTGGAGGGCATTCATTGCGCACGTGTGTTATTACACGTCATTCTCGTATAAACAATAACATTATTATTATTGTTATTTTGCGTTTTCCGAAAAACCGCGACGGAAATTATCATAATATATTTTTGAGCAGCGAGCGAAATCGTCCAATTATTGTTCGTCGTGTAGACATATATATAGGTCGCCGCGACGAAAGCACCGCCGTGTACGCACTCACTATAGGTACCTATATTGTATTATACTCACCCCCACCTATGTATAATTATTGTATCGTATTAAAATAATAACAATATAAAAGAGTTTTCGGGAAGCGAAAGACGAACGCGCTGCGCTGCCGCCCACTTTACTGCCACATCAACCCCGCGCAGTTTCTGATGGTGCTACCCCGCATGCAGCCGGGGCGCCGTGACAAAGCCGCCCCTCTCTCGCCACCACCCACACCACCACCAGTATACACATCCACCCTCCAGCCGTCGTTCACCGAAAGTGTAGCGCGCTCGGCGCAAAAGGTATATATATATAATAGAGTTAAAACGAGCGTTTTATTCGGTACAAACGGTTTTCTAACAAGAGTCGTAGTAATATCGTTTGTATATATATATATACACACGCGCGTATACCTTCCCCTATCCACCCCCACTCCGGGGTACGGACGATTTAGGTGGCGGTGGCGATGGCGGGAATGGCATACGGTACGGCAGCGGCGGAGGGAGATCAATAAAACGAACTGTTCGCCGCCGCCAAGAGAGTATATATAACAACGAAGGGGTGGCGTGGCAAAGTGTTTCGGGGGTTGCGGCGAGTGGGACCGCTACGACGACGGCGGCGGCGGCGACGACTATTATAACTACATAAAACACGCTAATGGCTCAATACGCGCGCCACACACACACTTACAAACATTTTTCGTATATATTCACATTATACGAATTAACGACCCCAACCCGCCGACGCCGTTTCTTTTCCATATACTTCCTCTTTTGAGCGTAGCGCCCTCCGACGACGACGGAGGATCTCCCCGAAAATGTATATAAAAAATAATAATATTATAACACCGTGCAGTTTAAGTACGATTGGCACTGGCGGTGGTGTGCTTAGTATATGATGTGGGGGGGGGGGGTGGTGTCGAGGCGACTCTCCTCGCGCGCGAGGTCATTAATTCGGGGCCCCGGCGATGTCTGCGGGATTGACACGATTATAACTCCCGCCCTCCCCTCGGGCCCGGACCGATGAACCTATACTACGCGCGAGGGTAGCATCATCGGCGGGCAGCTATATATATATATATATATATTATATACGTAATATTTATTCCGTGTCGGTAGTCGTATTTAAAAGTTTTTGTATTTTTATTTTTACCGAGGAGGTAATCAATCGCGTCGGTCCATCCCCTTCCCCCGAACGCGCCACTCTATAATGGCCCGCCCGGAACGATTAAAGCGCGCCGAAAAAAAATAATATGTATATATAGACACCAACATCAAATGATATATATACATAATTCTATGTGCTTACACCGGAATCGCCATTATGGTAATTGGATTTTGTTTTTTCTCCTCCACGAAATCGTGTTTTACCTTTTTACGAAAACAATAAAACAAAAAAGAAATAACGGCAAATCGCGTGCGGTTCGTGTGCAGTTCTGTTGTATAGGTACTTGCAGACGGCAGCGATCTATATATTATTATTATATGTACATAATACTCGCGAAATAATGATCGTTGTCGTCGAACTATAATATAGGTACGCGTGTCCCGTAAATTATATACGTGTACAAGACTAATATATTATATTATTATATCTTGTGCGATCGAGTTCGTTGGATTTATACAGATTTATAATAATATGCGAAACTGCAGCTCTATACAAAATACATAATATAATATAGGTATTTATTGTTTATTATAATCTATACAATATAGTGGGCACCACATACTTACGGTTCGCGTAAAGACCGGTAGGTAATGCGATCATTACGAAATTATTGTTTTCAATCGTGGAATAATAAAAAAGTATAAAACCGTATAATATTATGATTGTTGAATATTAAGTATTTTATTCACACTAAAATGATTTAATGTGAATACAAATGAGCGGTGATGAAATAATAATATACGTACCTATCATCATGGGTTAATCAAATATATAATATATACCGTTCAAAACTTATGTTACGATTTCTGCGAACGATTGAACACATTAATCTCATCTAATTTTCGAGTGGGTTTTATTACGAACATTTTACATTATATTATTATATACTTAGGTACATATATTTAAACGTATCACCTTATAATTGAAAACGAACTGCATACCAGCTATTTATACTTAAAGTTTCCGCCAAGTTTTCGGCACGCAATATATCTCATTACCTAGTTGATGTCGTTGTTGTTGTTATTTATTATAGTGATAAAGGTGCACAATATTTTTGACAACTATGCATGTATATAAGTATGATACACATTACATTATGTGTTATTTATATTATATTTTTATATTTTGAAAACTCTATATAACCGTTGACTAAGGTTTTATTTATGCGTACACACGGTACACGTCTTCTCATAAAGTAATTAACGTTTCGAAAAAAAAAAACGAAATGTTTATTGTAATATATTATCGGGGACATATTTTTTATCGGAATGAAAACATTTTTACCGCCCTAATTGATTCGTTGGCCGGCGTGGACTCATCTGGCTTCGCGCCCGATTTTCAATTATCATTATATTATCGTTGTTGAAAATAATATTTATTTTTCTTATAAATATAACCACGTTTGCAGTAGTAGTACATACATTTCGTCAAGACTCTCGAGAGACTTAACGATGTCTATATAAAAGAGTTTTTCAAAACTTAAAGAAACCTGCACAGTTGTTGCTATTCTCGATAATATAGCCACGCGTTACTATATTATATGTTCGTAGACACGTTTTTTCTTTTCAGATTCGCGACACGCAACGTATTATTATTATTACATTGAGCTGTTAGACAAAAAAAAAAAATGTGCCATATCAATCCGTGGAATTCCGAGCGAAATTCTTCCCTGCGGTGAAACTGCTATAGCCGGTACCTACCTATACCTATATATACAACATAATTCGAGGTGGCGTGTAAGTTCCAATTTGTGCGCAAGCTCGGTTCATTACACTAATGGTAAAATGTCGAAACGTGAGCATATTAGCAGACCGCGTGCAATCGTCATGTGCCCGATAGGAGGGATTGCTTCAAGGGTGGTGCCATACTGTGCGGTGTAGTGTAGTGGTTCGTCTGCACCGGGTTTCCTATTTATCGGCGTTCGTTTTATTGAATTAATAATTATTAGAGTCTGCTCCTAATTAGCGGGAAGTAAACGAAAAAAAACCGACTCACAAGACTCGGCCAAACCGATCGTTAAACAGTATAATATAATCGAGTTATATTAATAATGACGACGATTTTGAAACAATATGTTATAATATCGCTGATGAGATTATTATAACTGCGAAGTATTATATTATTATAAATTTTATGAGTATATTATAATAGAAAGACGGAATCGGGTGGATACCTCCACGCGATTTCCCTAAAAGAAAAATGAAAATCGATATCGCGAAAAAACGGTATCGTATACTATTATAATACCGCACGTGTATAGGATATGATTTCGTGTTGTACGAATATCAATCTAAGGGACAGAAATATCGGCGGAAGACCTCTAAAATATATATTATATATAGATAGGGATAAAAACATTTTATGTCGATTTAACAATATCCTAATGGGATATTTTTTTTTCAACGTTTTTCTATTAGCGACGCCGTATAGGTAGTATTACATTCATTCGTGATATTTATTGTACCGTGTTCGACTCGTATATTATAAATAAAAAATACATGGATAGCTGATTTGATCGGTTCCCAACATTATTTGTGTGTGCAATTTAACCATAGGTACCAAGTTTATTGTAACCGATATTATATAATTAATCATAAACAAATATAATATAGGTAATTGTTTAATCGATTCGTCCTTAAACTGTTTTGTTTGGAATTTTCGAATAACTACAACAGTAAGTGTCTAAAGTTTAAACACTCTAAGTAAAATATCATATACTTACATGATTATTGATTATCTTCTTTAAACAGTCAAGTGTTAAAGTACGTATTATACCTATATATAGGTGTTACAGTATGGATACCAAAATCAAAGTATTCGTATTATTAAATTGTAAAACTGACGTTAAATTACGTAATCCGAGAAAATTTTCGAGGGGCTTGGGGGTGTGAAGCATTAAACGCTCTCCCCTCTCCCAAGGTAAAGCTCCTTGTAAAACTATTAATATTAGTAAGTTAATTCGTTTAACAATAGGTATCTATTATCATAATAATAACGTAGGTGGGTGTAACCGCGATTTAACAAGAGCACCTCTGTAATAGGTTATATACCTAGGTATACACTCATTACTTATACATTATTAAATTACTGCTGATTTCGATTCGGTTACATATATTATATAGCTGCAGCGGTGCGGTATACGCGCGAAACGACGATTATTATAATGATATATTATAGGTACCTACCTACCTACCTACCTACCTATATATTATTTACGCTTGCGGTGCTACAGTGCACGACGTGTAGAGCAATTCACTTTGCTTTTTAAATATTTTATTAACGAGACCCTATTAAACACTCCATACAATGCCGCCGCTACCGGTCCGCGTATAACGAATTCAGAACGATATTGTGACGCAGTTATTTTGATTAATATTTTGTTTTCGTTCATAATAATACCAATATAATATATATGTCGTGGCCGAAAAAACGGTATTCGTAATTTCGTCGTTCCATGTTCCTACTTATTTGTTTAATATACTGAATGTGCACACAATATTATAACGCAGGCAACATTTTATTGGTACCTCATTTTTCAAACGAGGTGTACAAGTGAATTAAAAGAGATTGCTTTAATACGCCGTGTACAATATTATAATAATTTATTATAATTTAATAGGACCCTATGTAGCGTATACGATATTATATACGATCAGGTGATAATTATATACTTAGTAGTTACCGATATAGCCATGATATTGGTATGTAATATTATAAGTGAGTTATGACGGCAATTTATTATAATACGATTTACTATAATATAATAATAATATTATTCAAGTGTTATCGATAAATACTTTGAACTATCAAAACGAAAAAAATTAATAACCAACCCATTCAAATAGTGTCTCACCGCTAAACCATTTATTATGTAATTACAATGTACAAATTAATTTATAAAATATGTAATTATGCTATTTGTATTTTGTACTACCGCTAATTATTATAATATAAATATATTATATACTATTAATAAAAGATTATCTTTGTGCTATAGAAACAAATTAAATATAATTAACGGCGGCAATAAATGGTATTAAAAATTGTAATTTCATTGTATTAATTAAATTCTTTTTAATATTGGCTTAAATTTAAATTTTAAATTAATTGGTGCTCGCTATAGCTTCTATGAGTCGACATTAAAATATTATTATACTGTAACACGACACTAATCTATATGATTTAAGCAGAAAACCGATTTTATTTACAAATTGTTTATCGTGATTCGTACAATTTACATTTAAATTCCAAACTTCGAATTGTAACTATAATATTATAATATACCTAGAAAAAAAAAGAAACTTGAGAATTGCTAAATCACTTTAATGGGGTTTGCTAATTTATTTATTTAATTTTTTCATAGTTCTCAATTAAATGAAATGTAAAATTATTATTTATGCCTGAATACCTATAGTTTTAATTCGTGTATACCTTATGTATACATAAACGATCGTTTAAAAATTGTATTATTTTTTATATTGTACAATATATTTAATATTGTATAGTATAATAGGTACCTAGTTTGGTATGTCCTGAAAACTAAGTTAAATTATACAATAAACATGAACTAGCGAAAATACAAATTAAATATTCCAGTCTTTGACTTAAACTATTAAATTTTTTTTTTATTATTTTAGGACTGTGTCTACTGTCCACGTAAGAAACATAATACAAAAAAAAATATTTGTATAAAAAAAATTATGATCTTAGATAAATTAGCTTTGTAATTTTATACTGGGAAATGTTTTGAATTGCAAATAACACTTGTGGACGTCTTTGTGAGTTATGGGGTCTACATACATATATATATATTATTGTATACGCGCGCATATGATTTGTGTGTGTGTGTGTGTTTAGACAAGGCCTCGTGTATATTATATATAAGAGAATAGATGGTAAAAAAGTTTGCAGTGGTATTTTTTTTACGAACCCATAACGGTCCAGTTGCTGCAGTAAGGGTGCTTACAAATGGGCACGAAACGAACAAGCTTTCGTGCAAAAATAAAGAAAAATTCGATCGAAAAGCCTAAAAAGAATAAAACGCTGACCCCATTTGTCAGATGGAATTAATTTTTATAGCTCCTTCCAGCTGAATATTAAAAAGTGTATTGCTATTGCATTTTGAAATCTATCATATACCTACACCTATGATCGTTATTTATCGATCGTCACTTTATATTTTATATGATATAATATTATGCACAATAATACAATGTAGTACATAATAATATAGTCTGTAATTAAATAATGTTTAGATTATAGGTGCCTATACTACATACCTATTTTATATTTATATGGTGATGATTATATGATATGTACATTTTAGGATAATTTTTTAGAAGGAAATAACTTTTTTACACAGTATTAAAGTAAATAATTCTAGAAATAATAATATGCTAAATAGGTATTATTTATATTATTTTATATAACAAATAATAACACCGCTGTGGATGATTAATTTATTTATTTTACAAACATCTGTTTTAAGTTATTATATTAAGTACTTACAGCTATTTTTTCTCCATAAAATCCATATTTTTAATTTTTATATACGATATATATAGGTACCCATATATTATAAAAAAGTGGAAATGTGGAATATACCTATCTGCTGTATTATTTTTTATTAATTAAATTCAAAAAAGATTCCTTATTAATAGGTTAATGTACTGTTGAATTTTTTATAATATAGTGTTAATAACTTAAATAATATATAGCTTAATGTTGTAACTATATTTGTTTATTATTATATAATATAATAATAATAAATTAATTACACGATGCCCTTCGCTAATCGTTACATTTATTTACAATTTATTATCTATTATCACTGGGAAAATCGAGCAAAGTACGTACCCTCTATTTTTTTTATTGCGATTTCAAAGTATAAATTGATTTACGCTCCATTTGTCAGATCTCTATATTTACACAAAGGAGAATATAAAAGAAAAACAAGTGTTCTCTTCTTCGATTGCCATTTTACATTTAAATAGTTTCGTCTCGTGAAATCGATATAGGCGTGACAAAAACAGTACAAATGTTTGTTTCTGACAGAAAAGTATTCGGAAAAATTGCTTGTTGCGATTCATTGCGTTTTGTTTGTGTAAAATCGAATGGAAAATAATGAAGAATCGAAAACTGTTGTAAAACCTTTCATTGACTGCACTCGGTGCATTTTATTATATTATTTGTATGCGTTGTTTGTGGGTTTATAATATAAAAACGAAGGAGTGTAATCGCTTTAATTGGCTGGTATAATAATGGCGCCGCGTAATTCGTTTTTCCTATAATAAGGGATGAATACGCCGATTTTGCACATTCAAACGGATGTCCAATCCAGACCATTAGTTGAATTTTTTATGAACGAACTGTGTTAGGATTTTTTTTTATAATTATTGAATGAACATTTACTAAATACATACGATAGGTATAGTTTAGGACAACAATACCCACGACCTACCTATATCAAGGCGGGTTCAGGGATTTTCAACGTGGGGGTGGGACCACTTTTTTTTTTATAGATCAGCGATGAGTGGGATGTAATATGGTAATATGTTAAATCAAAGATCGCAGATAACAAAAATTAAATAAACTTTATTTTCAATATAGAAGGTATAGTAATATACTAATATGCAATGTTATTAGATATTATATATAATGGTTTATTCTTATATAGTATATACGATTTGTAGTTAAATTTAAAGGACGAAGTCGAGTTTCCGAGATTTATCGGACTGCAGCAGTTTTTACGGAGTTACTCAATACTAATAATATAGTCAATCCATATTAAGTCGAGTTAGTACTTCTATATATCATGTAATAAAGTCAATAGTGTAATAGGTCTCTCCCCCCCAAACTATTTAATAAATCCTATATGACCTCCGTCCCACGAGCTGCAACGCTTTTAGCATGTTCATAATATAATAATAAGTTAATGTATATTAATATAATGTAGCAGTATGCGGTTTGCATTTACTTTTATAATAATAATTGTAGTGTCGGTGACCGGCTAATGTCGCACCCGCGAGTATCCTCTTCGAAAGGCGTATATTATTACATGTAGTTGGAAATAAGATAATGACATCTCCTGTTTAGCGCGTACGTGATTGTTTGGAAATTTGAAAAAAAAAATGTCGACCTCGAGGGTGGCGTAAACGTGGGGCGTGTATAATGTGCATAATATATACTGAGAGGTGTCGGTTTAATATACATATATAATATAGGTGTTTACTCGGATTTGAATAATGCAATACGCTGTTTTAGTCCATTCCGCGTGCTTGTGTATTATTATAATACACTCTATGTTCCACTTTATGTTTGCCCTATACCACTGACAGCATATATATAAGACTATAAGAGGCTATATATGCACTTCGCGAAAACGTTTTCGGTATAATATGACGTGCATAATGCATACCTACATTATTATATTGTATAGCTGCACTCGATATCAAACAATACGTGTCCCGTTTGGCACAATCAGAAGGGACGAAATAATCATATCTAAATCATATGCATAATATACGCGCAGAGATATATAATAAAATATTATATACATAATATAATATTTATTATTGTCACGTAAATAATATATAATCCGCGAGGAAAACTCAATAAACATAGCAGTGTAAACCATGCAGGTATACCGCGTCGAGTGTCATTGAACATATTATAGTAGGTGGTTCATACCTATATACCTACCGTGGTAATTCGCAATAATTGCATCGTGTGCTGTACTGCTGTGATACTTATTATTGTAACCATTTTAGGGCTATTTATCCGTGTGAAATGCATTATAATTTATTTAAAATTATGTTTACGAATTGCATATTGCACCAATAACTATATATCCAATTATACATAATATTCTCAAATTAAATTGAACATAATATATCATATAATATAATAAATACGCTATATACTCTTTGATGTATTTATTTTTATGTATATAACGGTATAAACTCTATACGACAGTGGTATATATTCTAGGAATATTATGCTCGAATGTTGTCTGTACAATATTAGTGATACGTTAAATACGTTAAATTAATAAAATATCATTACTTGTTAACTGGACATAAATTCAAGCTTATACCTATATATTTGTTTTAAGTTCTGGGTTTTTCGCTTATTTTCTAGACCCATCTTAACTATGTGACGTATAAAAACTAAGATCCCATACGTACTGTTTTTTTTTAAAATAGTAAAAATCCTAATTATTATTTACGTTTAGGGGTGCATGCACCATATATGGCTTGTGGTAAAAAACGATTTTAACGGTTTTTCGTATTGTTAACAGGTGAAGATCTGGTTCCAGAACAGACGGACAAAGTGGAAAAAACACGACACCGTGACGACGACAGAATCCGCGGATCCGGCCACGGCTGCGGCCGCGGCGTCTGCGGGACTCGGCGGCGGCGGTGGCGGGCTGGCCAAGTGTTCGCCGAAGGCCGCGGCCGGCGCCAAGTTTCTCAGCGAGGGCGATGACCACTCGTCCCTGGAAGACTCGGAGAGCTGCTACAGCAGCGTGGACGCGGCCGAGTCCAAGGTGGTCACGGCCAGGACGCCCGAGTCGCTGCCTCCCACGTCGCCGACCACGGACAACGAGACAGCGGCCACGGCCACTACGACGACCGCCATGGCCAGGGCGCCCAGTTAAAGGGAAAACCCCAATACGTTTTTCTTAAAATACTATAAAATATGATTATGATCAAATAAACGAACGGACGATCGCTGTTGGATAATATTAGATTATTGTGTTTGTTTTTCGTTTTTGTTTTTTTTAGACGCGCGCGGTGTGTGTATAATAATAATAATAATAATATTTATATTTGTTATAAAAAATTTTGATAATCGTAATTTATTGTTATTATTAAAATTGTCCGCGTGTAGTAAAAAATTAATAATAAAAAAAAAACATAAAAAAGCGACTGGAAAAAACATAAAAATGATTTGATATTATTATTATTATTATTATTATTATTTATGTAATATTGCTATACTATTATGCATAATATTATTATTATATATATATTTTTTTCATTAGATATACCTAACACTTAGTAGTATGACACGTGCAAAATATGTATATCGCGTGATCACGGCAGTGATATAATATATATAATTGTACATTTCTTTTGCCCGACTTTTAGCCATAATATTTTGCGTTAAAACGTCACTCGGACGACCCACACGCTGTACCTGTATACCTAATATTAATTACATAATAATATTACATCGACTTGTCGTCTGCAACCGTTTTTGGCTAGTACTTTCGCACTGTTCATTGTTATAATATTGTGTATATCGAGTGTATAATACTGCTGTATAATACTAAAACGATTAAAGAAAGACGTCGTGTGTATTCATTCTTTTCTGTGTTATACGCGTGATTGTCTTTTATTTTAATATAACATTTATTATAATATTAAAAACGTTGGACGCGCAGGGCCCTGTATTTGTGATATTTTTTACCTCACGTTTACAACTACAAAAAAAGTACGACCAAAAAAGTGAGAGGGGTACTTCAAAAAAAAAAAAAAAAATAATTCGTTGAAAATATTATATACTTGCACGTTGATTAAAAATATAAATATATTTTACTATCACTAGGATGGTTGTTATCAGAAACAAAAAATGATTGATATTATTTTGTCACGATGTGGATGTAATATAGTAAAGAAAATAACAATAAACGATAAGGCAAAATAACCAAATATTTTCATAGGTAAATCATCCCCCCTCAAATACGGCCCTGGTTTGTTGTGTTGAATTTTTCTTTCCTCGTTTTGTACATAACATAATATTATTATAAATCGCCTATTGACGTTAGATGACACGCGCACGAGAGGTGGTCTAATTTTTTGATTGGCTGTCCCCAACAAAACGACATATTTCCCTTCCGTTTGTGGGAATTTTTCGTTTTTTCTTTCATTCCGAGACTCGAGAAATACAAACTTTAATTTTATTATTACAAATGTCTTGATTACTTCTTCTCCGTTCGAGTATTACTTACCTACCTACCTCTACCTCTCTCTCTCTATCATTACGGCTATAATATGCTCTCTAAACTAATATTTTATCGCTGTACGTTATCAATATTATTATTATTATTATTATTATTATTATTATTATAAATATTTTTATTGTTTGTATCTATCGTCTACAAATCTATCTTGTGTTTGTTTTAATGTAAGTAATAATGTATTAAAAAAACCGTATTTTTTATGTAACGCCCTCCCCGGTGGACGAACTTACTGTACTGAATAATAAATAAAAAAAATGTACGGTCTTTAGGACCTAAACAACAATCGATTATACGTTAAAATATTTTCGAATATTAATAATATATTATTAATTAAACAGAACTTCTCCGATACTTTTCCTGAATTATTACCACGATAATTACGTGCCGGTGATTATTAATTGTACATCTATGCACGCTGAACGCGCATCCGAGTGTTTATTATATTATTATGTATTGTGTACAGTACCTCCATAATAATATTATTATGTACCGCCTTCAATGGATATTTGTGTATAAAAACCGAACGTGTATAATATTTATGAAGATTTATTTTCAGTGTGTTATATGTTATTTTTTTTAAAAAACCAACATAATAAATGTGAAAGGAGAATATTAAGATATTATTTGCGTTTTTTGTGTTTTCAATGTATTTACAAATTAGGTATTGATATTATCGTCGAATAATATTGTTTTTTTTATTGCTCCACGAGTAAGAACGAAACAAGAAAGTTAGGTGGGTATGTATTTCGATTTTCGGTCACTCAGGCGACACCTGTTGTTCAAATAATATGCGTGCTACAGAACGTGTGATATACTGAGACGCCATCTAGTTTACGTTCCATTGTCGTTGGACCGACAACAATAATGATTAAGGGGGTACGGCATAGCATATTATAAGGAGTAATATTTAGGCAGTTTATATTTGACGGTGTCATTGTGTGAGTAGTGAATGAACATTAGCTAGTGTGTGTCCTTATCGATCATTAGGCTAAAAACAATGGTAAAATGTCGACTATGATTCTAAAAACAGTCTCATACAAGCACGCGCATGCACAAGTCACCAAAATGAATATTTACATTTTTCCTTTTTATTATGAGTTATAAGTATATTTATTCAATTTTGTGCGAAGTAGTAATTTGTAAACAATTGCTTTAATATTTTAGACTTTAGGTGCATTATACACAAAATACATTTTAAGAAACTCATTAGTATAATAATTGTATAAATTATGATCTTAGTTCGTGTGTTGACTGCCTAATGTATAAAACAAAGATATAAATATAAAATCATTTCCATTCAACGTAATTTATATGCCAGTAATGGTTCACAATAAACTGCAGATCAACTAATATGTACGACCGTACGACGTGTGCTAATAATTTGCACACAACTTGTATTCGTTATGAGGCGTTTTTTAAAAAAATCTATTTAAAGACAAGATTCAAGCCAGGATTTCTAAAAAAGGGAGAGGGGGTCAATAAAAATATTAATTAATATAATAAGTACAATTTCTATCACTACATTGTCTTAATTACATATCATACATATTATCATAGATACTGACGTACTCATATATTATATACTTGTCTATGGAGTATGGAGCTACTAATATAAAATCAATAAAAGAAAACCACGTTCGATGGAAACCCAGCAACGCCACTGATGGTAAGATTACGTCACTTCACTTATAATAAAATATATTATATTAAGGTGTCTACTAACATTATAATTTATAATCTATGCTATAATGCAAAGATGGGCAACTCAAATTTAATAGGGGGCCAATTTTTAGAACTTTAAAATCTATAGAGAGCCAGAGCATATAAATAACATATTTAAATATTTAATGCAAAAATGGAAAATCAATAAAACATCATGAAAGTAGATATCTTTCTACAGTTAATTTTTTTCCAAAAGCACACCTCAATCTCTTTTGTAGATGAAAATGGATTTGTTTGCAATTCAAATATTTCTTAAGAGGATTCGATACCGGGATTTTCTGTTTTTGTCTAACACACGGGCGACATAGTATTTTAGACGTGTTTTTTGCCAAACATTCCAATTGATCTATTGAAGCGATAAGATTTCTGAAAACAGATTTGAATTTGCGTCAAGTCTACTTGAAATCGACTTTCCCACATTTTTAATTTTTTGATTTTAACTTCTCCAGACTCCAATAATTGAAATACCAGAATTTTTCAATACTTTTTTTGAATATGACATTTTAAACAATTTTGGGGATAATATCAAAAATGTGGGAAAGTCGATTTCAAGTAGACTTGACGACAAATTCAAATCTGTTTTCAGAATTCTTATATAGAATTCATTAGATCAATTGGTATGTTTGGAAAAAAAACACGTCTAAAATACTATGTCGAGCGTGTGTTAGACAAAAACAGAAAATCACGGTATCGAATCCCCTTAATAGACTGAAATATCTTGATTTTAAATTTCAACTGTAATAGGATTATTGTGAAAATGTAATATCACGAATAACATAACTTATAAATACAGATTAACGTTAAAATTGTATGATATTAAAAATATAGCAAGGGACAGATAAAATGGTACGGGGTCCATTTTTCTATCCCTGGCACATGGCATATTTTAAAGTTTTACATTACATGGCTTGTAAGTCTGAGTCCTTGATTATAGGTAAATAACTTGTCTTCCCACATTTCCCCATCATTATATTATGCATGACCACGGTATATATATATTTTACTTATTACATATTAAGTTTACATATTGTTACATTATTTATATTTAATCAAAAAATTAGCAAATCTAATCAGCAAATCAACTTTATGATTTACTGATGATTAAAGTTAATAAATATTAGATTATAATTTAAAATATTGATCAATTTCAATAAATATACTTTCATTGAATTTATCAACACCAAAGAGATTAAGATGTACTATAAATGTTAAAATAAATTCAATTTCGCAATTAAAAAAACAGGTTAGTGGTATTAATCATACTTAAAGATGAAAAACCAAATTAACGGCAATGATTAATTTTGTTTTTATCTGTTTTTATTGCTTACTCGAGGTATTGACAAATGACAATTAATATTAGAATTATCTCATAGGTTAGAATAATATTTTGCTTTCACCTTCACGTAGACAATATGTTGTATTATAATTGCATACACAAAGCGCCGTCTAAAAATATTGTTACCTATACTGTAAGAATTATATTATATTATTATTATTTTAACTAGCTTTAAGAATTCACTAAGAAGTAAGAAATATTTATTTATTAATAAGGTCTCAAATTCTCAAACTATATTGATGGTTACAAGTCACAACTGAATAATTATTGTACAACAATAATACAATTGTATTCAATGAGAATGTGTTCTGACTTCTGGGTTAGGTTAATGATAGTTAATTTGGGTTAAACAGTAGGTATTCAGTGCCGTCGATGGAAGTAAAATTAATTGGCTTGTGATGAAAATCATAGAATAATAGGGTCTTAATTAATTAGGATAAAGTATTAGAAATAGACAGCTCTAATTGTTTATACATGAACAGATGGACTGATAAAAATCATATAATAATAGTACCATAATAAACATAAATCAATAGGTACTGTTATGTTTTCATGTAAGTTAATTGTAGCCTTTAAGGCAAATCGCGGTATACTAGGGCTGTGATTATTGATCAATATTACAAATGATGGGTAGGTATAGGTAGTAGGTACTATTTAGCAAGGCTGCGCATTAACGAGTTAAAAATTTAAAGTTAATTACTAGTTAATTTTGGCTTTTCATTAACTTAACTGTTAAATTACTAAATTAATTTTTTAATTAACGTGAAATTAACGAATTAATTTTTGATTTTAAGAAGTAAGTAAAGTAACAAACAATGTGTAGGTATTAACTTTTAACTTAACTGAGTTAACCTATACTTAAATTAACTATTTGTTATTGGTGCATATTAACTTAACTTGACTGAGTTAAAAAAAATCGTTAACTTGCCAAGCCTTGCTATTTAGTATAAGTAATATATTTTATTACAAATAATGATGATCATTGCATCATTCTCGTTTTAGGAAATTCGCTTGTAATAGTCTGGTGGAACTCATTCTACCACAAGAGCGCAGGCCGTATACCAAATACCAATATTAGCAAACGAAGCGTGTTTATTAAGAGAGTATCATAATATTATTATGACGTTGTACACGCAGCTTATATTATTTTTATGCTACTCGTCTGTATATTATCTGCCGATTTTAAATTCTTTATTTTTAAGTGAACGAAAATCTTATGGGCTTTGACATACGACGTTAAACCTGTTGAAGTGTTGAATGAACTGTTTAAAATATTTTCATTATGTCGTATAACACAGTGCTAGTAATTTATTCAGAAAATTCAAATATTCAAAGAAAAAGGTACTACTGGCTGTTATAATAATAGCCTATAATTACCCTTATCTTTATTATTTAAACAGGATGTCACGCTTAATGATTACAACAGTTTATACCAGGGCTTGCAAACGTTATAATCATAACGTTATACTATAATATAATCTACTGGTAATGATTTTTTCGACTTACCAATCAAAAGTGGTCTTAATTTTTCTGTGTACGACATATTCGTTCCAAAACAGAAGTGTTACTCTTTCTTTGCTATGTTTTCCACCTGAACAAGATTGACCTTTAAATAGGAATGTCTTTTTCGGGTAAACATTTGAAAAATAATCCTGTTTCGTCTACATTAAAAGTATCGTCTGGTGAATAATTTTCGATGAGATTCGGTAAATTATTCATCCATACAGAACATTTTTGTACATATACAGACTACAGCACCGCTTTCTTCACAGACTTGTTTAAAAATAACGTTATTTCTGATTTTCCAATTTGTTAACTATCCACTGCTGGCTTTAAAATGTCCATGCCCTAACTTAGGTATGCAAAAACTCCTCAGATTTTTCTAGTAGAATGGGTCCATTTATTGGAATTTTTTTTCAAGACATTTTTGAAAACATTTTAGTAAACAAGATTCTATATTAGAATATTCTCCGAATTTCATTTTTTTTTTCAAGTTGCCGAGTTTTCATTAAAATTTTTTAAAATTACATCTTTATTTTAGATTCTGAGTGAAACAATGAATGTATTGATTTTACAATGAGGTGTGTTTTAGATTCTGAGTGGAATGATGAATGTATTGATTTTACAATGTGTGTTTTTTTTATTTTTTTTTGTGTCTGTCATCACCTTTTAGGACAGTAAAAATGCTTGGATTTTCTTCAACAGTATCTTTTCTGATAGGAAAGTGAATCTAGTTGGTACTTTGAGGGGGTCAAAAGTAAAAATTTCTCATTAGTTTTCAAAAGCGCAGTGAAAAACAAAAGAAAAATTAAGGAAAATCGATTTTGGTTTTTGGTGTAACTTTAAAACAAATGACCGTAGATAAATGAAATTTGCACTGGTTGTTTATATTTGTATTTTCTACACACGATAACATTTTCAAAATATTTTGATTTATTTTGAACTGTTTAATGACATTTTCAGTTTCCAATTTTATAAGTTTTTTTTTTTATGATAACAATAAAAATGTAGTAGTTGGTTAAAAAAGCTTGAAAATTTAATAGAGTGCTTCTAGTATATTGTTTCAAAGGTAGATGAAAAATACTAAAAATCCTAAGTCAAAGTTTTTTTTTATAAGCATTTAAAGTCTAAAAATTGACAAAATATGGAAAAATCACGAAAATAAGCAAATTATTTTGAGTTAAGAATTCTTAAAAATGTTTCTTTTTAAATCTAAGATTTTAAAATGTAATACAAGATTCCTTATAAGATTACAATATTGGATATTCAATATCCATACCATCCATTATACCAGCGATTCCCAACCTCAGGTCGCGACCCAAATTAGGGTCGCGGAGGTTTTTATGGCGGGTCGCGAAATCATTACATACGTTTTACAATTTACATATTATTAAAAAAAAATAAAAAAATCCTGAAATATTCTAATAATAAGAATTATAATGATCGAGGAAAAAATAATTTGAAATAGATTATCTAAATGATCTGTCGCAGGCTGTGCGTGGTCGTACCCGCATAGCGTAGTAACAGGTATATAATAAATTTATATTTTTGCTCATAATAAATTAATTCCATATTACCTACATTTGAAAAAATTAATAAATTCATTTTTATAATACATTTTATACAAGTATTTCAGAATAGAATATAGATAGATAAATCAACAAATATACATATTTACCAATTTGATGATAATAAATAAAATAATGTTTAGTTTACAATAAATTATGAATTTTTTTTTTTTTTTTTGGGGTCGCCAAAAGTTAAATTTAAAATATTGGGGTCACGCTTATAAAAGGTTGGGAACCGCTGCATTATACAGTGACCCAGTTGTAAGCTACTGCACAGCATAGCACCTTTTTTTAATCAAAATCCATAAAGCTTTAACAAATATTTAGTATTTACCAATGTTAAATACAATCCTTTTTTTTATTTATTCTTTTAAAAATATAATTTTCCAAACTGAACATTTTTCCAAAAAACTATAATAATCTTGTTTCTATGGGCAACTTCAGTGTAAATAATAATATTTACACTGAAGCTGTTTTATAATTCGTATTAATTGCATATCAGTCTGTTATATCAGTACCTCTATATTTGTTACAACGAATATTAATTAATATACAGTGCAAAACTTATTACGTACCTTCATTTTGTATAATATATAAACATCAGATCAACATTATGTCGACTAACGAAGCCGTGAAGAGTTCGTCCGATGTTAATAAACAGTCCGCCACAGAAATCATGATCCAGGTTTTTGAAGACCTCCGGGAAAATCGGCCTAAAGCGTTGGAAGAGAGTGTGGTCACCAGTTTGAAGCTTCACAGGTGATACGCATCGTTGCCAAACATTTCGCTGCAGTCGATTTCCGCTTTTGAATCCCCTCTGTCCGAAACCGCTTTAATGACGCAAGTATTTAGAGATCTGCTTGAAAATCGTCCGATAACCCTGAAAATCGACGATATTATGAGTTTTCAAAGGCGAAGCAAATCGATGCCAAACATGGCATTCGAAACAAAGTCCATGGGCGATGCACCAGAAGCGATTCCGTCCGTCGGTTCCATCACCGAGATGCAAGTTTTGACGGATTCGCCATCGGCCGAATCATCGACTAACAGTGAAGAATTGAGACCTGCTGCTGTAAGAGCTAGCGACTTAGACTCCCTGTTACCCTTCACGTCGACTTTGCCACATGTTCTGCCACTCGATTTCGACGCCCAGCATTTGAGTTCGATACCGAACACTAAATAAACACAATAAATCGGTGATGCCGAGTCGGCAAAACCGCTGGAGCACGAGACGACCGGTGCAGGTTTACAGGACATCATGGTTACCAAAGGCGGATGTGGAGATATTGCAGCAACGGACTTGATATTAATCGCTGTCCGACCTAGTCGTCGCACACTGTGGAGTCGGGCGAAGACCTTTGCACTGCGAATGTTTTGTTGCGGTGTTCCCGACATAGACCGAACATAGATTATGTTCAGTTTTGTGAGAGGTTTGGGGCAGTGGCTTTTAAACGTCGCTGCAGTCTTGGCTCCCTCCCCTCACGCCTTTATTACGCCTGTGTAATACGCCAAGGTGAGCTTTTGTCCTGAGTTCACAGCTCTTTTGTGTCCAGCTAGACGTCGTTTTATTCGCCGGAAACTTTGAACAAATGCTCCGTTTAGGCTCATCTTTTTTTGGAGTTCGCCCGACAGACATTTTTTTGTCCTCTCGTTTGTTGAACCGTTTAGTGCATCGGCACCGGCTTCGGCTCTTTTCCGTGTCTTGCGCCACGTCGTGGTCGTTCCTGTTTCCTCTAGTAATATTCGTTTTTACCTACAGCTTTTCCACAGCGGTTATATCACGTGGTCGGTTTTTGATATATTTATATTGTTATTAAAGTGATTAATTTTACTTGATACTATACGGTCAGGGCCGTATTAAGGGGCAATGTATGGGGGAGCAAACTTAAATATGACGCCTTTTTTACAAGTAAATAACCGAAAAAAAATTAATAACATAATATTAAAACCGACCGATTAGCGGCTTCTGCGATTGCGATATCGATTCAAACAATTAGTAGAAACATATCAAGATATAATTTATGAATGTACCGATTCAAATATAAATGATAATTTATTAAACGGAGAATTAGATTTGTGGTACACTAAATATTCAACTTTAACATCTTCTGAACTCAAGAACAAAAATGCTATTGAAGTATACTTCCAAACCTGTCCAGATGTTTATCCAATAATATCTAAGCTTCTTCAAATATTTATTACACTTCCAGTATCTACTGCCACGGGAGAACGATCGTTTTCAACACTCCGTCGTTTGAAAACTTATTTGAGAAATTCTTCTGGACAAATACGTTTAAATGGTTTAGCCTTACTTAATATTCATCGTGATATTAACGTGGATATTAATGATGTTTTAGATGAACTTGCTAAAAAATCGAAACGAAAATTGAATATAAATTTAGTTTAAAAAAAAAAATATTTACATATTTCAACTTTTTATAATCAGCGTTTTAAAATAGTTATACACTTATAAAATATTTAATGTATGATAATTTATTATAATAAAAACACACAATTCAATATAATTTTATATGTTACACTTTTATTAACCCCCCCCCCCCAAAAAAAAAAAAAAAAAATTCTGGATACGCCACTGGTTGTATTTATTAAAAATTAATCATTTGAATGGTTTTTCTCCGGTATGAATTATTGTTATTGTGAGTTTTGCTAAATTATCAAAACTCTCGTTAGGAATCATACCGGTGGAAAACCATATGAATGTTTAATTTTTAATATACCGGAGAACGTTTTTTCTCCTCCTTAAAATATATATTTTTATATTTGTTCAATGTATAATTCAGTATAGTTTATAATGCAAATTGTATTACCTATATTAAAGAGTTACAAGATAAGCTTAGTTTATAAGAAAAATATTACAAATTATTTCATAAATAAATGTATGTAAGCTATATATAATATATTGTGACTATTTCTTACTATAAAATTATTTTTATTTTTATAAAGCTTAAATACATTTTAAAGTTTTATTTTCAAATATGTTTTAAAGTCTAAACTTAAAATGTTAAAATGATATCGTAATTCAATGTATAATCTTAAATTGCCTTTTTTTTTAATTTTTACCGTATAATTGTTATTGTGTAATTTTACAAAATATATAAAAAATTGTATGTAATCAATTATCAATGTATTGTAACTATAACTTAACATAAAATAATTTTACTTTATAGAGAAAGTCATTTATAGCTACAGCTTCTTAATCAAACACATTTATTGTAATTTGATATTAATATAATATGTTCATGGGGTAGAATATATTCACAAACATGAAACAGCTGACATTTTATCATCATTTATCATTAATAATAAATTATAATATAATGTGCTTCTTAGTATATAAAAGTATAGTTTTTACTGTTGACGTCATATAACAGAATGTATACATAGTGTTTACTATAAATATATAAAATAGTCACTCCAGTAAATACATGACTACATGACTCATGAGCATTGTATATTATCATTGTATTGGTTTTACTTGATGCCTTGCCAGTTCAATCATCATTTTACTTTACTTAGCAATAATGCAAGGCCATATATGCTTATTAGTTATTGCTTAACTCTACATTACCTGAGTAAAAATAGGTTTTGGCCTACTATTCTTATCAATAATTAATGTTTACTTGGCAGTTACTTATCTCATTTTCAATAATTTATGTGTTAGTAAGACGGAGACAACACATGCACGACGTGTTGGCCGCTTATAATAGATGTACCTAAGCCTGACTAATGACTATATATCTATTGGAAGTCCATTTTCATGTAAAAAACAACACGGTCATGGTTATCAGCTGCATCTTATTTCTTCGTTACAATAAATGTGTGAAACATACAAATTGGGTAAAATTAATACAATTTATCAGGTAGAAATTTGTGTTTCTCTACAAAATAAAATGTACCTACCATAATACTTTTTATATAAATGTTGTTTTAAGCTAAACGTGTAATGATTTAAGCATACTGCATACCTTATAAAAATTAAACATTCAGAAACTTCAAAATTTAAATTTTGACATGACATTTTGGTATGAAGTCTAATATGACAATTACATTTTTAATGTATCACAATTTATTAGGTGTACAGTGTGATATAATTTATACTATAAAGAAAATAGTAAAATATATTTTAATTAAATATAATTTACAGTCAATCGAGGTGACTTGGAACTACGTGGTGAAATGAAATTATTTGGTTTTTGTTTTAACATATAAAGATATATGAGGGTATTTACTATTTAATATAATCATAGACAGGGGCGTACTCAAGGGGGGGGTTCGTGGGGTTTGAACCCCTCCCATGACCTTACTAACCGATGCACTTTTGTGCGTTCTTGTTTATACATAATATAATTCACAGGAGCAATTTTCTAAAAAAAAATTTTTAAGAAGGGAAAAAATAAACAAATATATTTATTTTCAATTTTATATCAACATGCATTATACAACGATTACAAGCATTATCTGTTAAGAACTGTATTATGATAAAAAGATAAAATTTAAACCAAACATACAAGGTGTATAATTGATAAGTTGTCGTCACTCTGGACTCCTATACGTATTACGTATACACTATACACACTTGATTGAAAATATTACCACAGTTCTATAGTCACCAGAGCGCGCTTCTTGTCCTACGAAGGCCTGTATATTCATTCTGTTAAATGCAAAATGTCTTAAAACTTCAGAATTAAAATGCTAATATTTTTTAAAATTGAAGTCAGTATTTACAAAAACATTGAATCATAAAAAGTTTTTTTTTTAATTGAGTTGGTATAATAAATTTGGAGCCTGTAATTATACATTACATTTGCATTTTATTCATTGGCAATATTTTTATAGAGTAGACACCAATTAGAAAAAAATATTATGTATAATTTAGTCACTTCTTTGGATATTTGCATGCTTCTTAAAATCTTTAAATTAAATTAAAACTATTATGATTCTACTCCTAATTCTAATAGTAGTCTGGTAGAGTGGAGTATTATTTTCTAGTGCTCATAAAAAACTAAAAACATGTTTAAAATATTTTGCATATTTTATTTTATGATTAGGTATATTATAATATTATTCAATAATAGTTATCTTATAAACTTCAAACTAATTTTGAAAAATTGTTTAGTTTTTTTGGTGTTTTCTTGTTTTTAGCACCTTGCTCATTTTTTTCTTTTGTAAGTGAATATCATTCTTGTTTTGACATAATGCGTTATGATATATTTGGTTAATATTTGACTGTGTATTGAGCAAACAACCTTTGTCAAAAAATTTGTTTATATATTTCTTCAATAAATATAAATTATGTTAGAAAAATAAACAGTGAAAAATGTATATGTAGTTTTCAAATTGAAATGTAACATTAAAAACATGATCTTTTACCAGGACAGCTAGTTATATTTATTATATTTAGATATTTTACACTATAATCTAGTACAGTATTTCTCAATTTTTTTTGTCGCGAGGCTCCCTAAATTTAATGTAAAACTGTCAAGGCCCCCTTAATCAAAATAATTAATTGTTTTTTCTAAATTAGGTATATACTAAAATTACTTGTACTATTTCACACAGATTAATTATTAAAATTTATAGTAATTTAATATACTTTTGAAAAATATTAATGATAGTATTAAAATTTAAGTATTTATTCTTTTACGATAAACGCTTAAAGTCAAAAAATAAAAATAAAAATAAAATAATAACATTTTTTACTAGTGTGCCTGAAAGTTCTAAGTACATTGAACCCTACAATAATCTTAAAAGAAAACATGAACACGTTAATCAATCGGAATCGGAATATTGTTCTTTAAATAAACATTTTTCATTTTTGAAATTTATTTTCTGTAGAGTACATTAGCATGTTTATATTTAATACTTTTAAAAAGGAGGTGACAAAGCCCCCGTGATAAAAAACAAAATGTTCAACCCCCCCCCCATTGAAAATTCCTGAGTACGCCCCTGATCATAGAACATACTATTCAGTGGTGTATTGGAGGGTATACGCGGGATCCCTATTTTTGGATTTATGCGTATACCTTTACAAAAATTAGTCTTTTATGGGTCGCTTCCAATTTATGACAGACAATTCAGTCATATTATCACCAAACAAAAGGTAAAATTGTAAAAATAATAATAATAATAAACAAATTAATACAATAATATTTTATTATGACATTAAGTACACTGTCCAAAAAAAGCCCCGTACCCACACGAAGTTCGATTAAATTTTACCCGACTTCGGGTTTTTGAGAAGACGATCGGAAACTGCCTTTAAAATGATATATAATAATATTAAAATTTTGATATGTTATTAGCATTTAGCATAGATTAATAGATAATATAGACTAATAAATACTGACAAACCAGACAAACTGTATATTATTATCTAAAGTTAATTATTATTTAATTAGTATAATATACTATATTATGGAATTATGGAATATTATTCCATTATTTTACTGTACAATTTTTTTTAATTTTGATAGTAAAAAGTTTTATTCTTTATGATATTTATGCATTGAATTAATTAAAAAAAAATAATATATTAGATACCAGGCGCGTATCCAGAATTTTATTTCGGGAGGGGCTGAACAAAATTATCAACATAGTCACACAGTAAAACAAAAAGTGGGTAAGTTAATGTCGCTCTGCTGTACAGTAGGTTACAAGTGGGTCACTGTAATGGATGGTGTAAAATTTGAATTCAATGATATAATATCATTGTATAAGAAAAACGATTCTAAGCGAAAACGGTCCAGTCAGCCTATGATATTACTAAGTATATTTGATGATATTATTGTAAATAAAGTAATTTATATATTTACCTATTTACGTGGACCATTGTTTTAAATTTTTAATCTTTAACTATGAAAGTTGAACATTTTATAAATTTTTAATTACAAAATATTTATTACATTTTAAATTTGATAAATTTTGTCAAAATTCGAACTTTAAATGATTATAAAAAAAAATTGTGCCTATGTATTTTTAATATTTTTCAACTAATATTGTTACAATATATCAGGGGCCTTGCGTTAAATTTTCATGCTTTTTTACCCAACAAAAAAATTTTTATTGATATTTATAGAAAAAAACTAAGAAAAATGAAAACTGTCAATGTCCGTAAATAGCTCAAAAAGAGGCAAAATATTTTCAAATTTTTTTGGTGTATAAAAAATGAAAACATTCAGCAAAATTTTAAGTTTTGTGATTTTTCCGTATTTTGTACAGATTCGAACTTTAAATGCTTATAAAAAAACTATGACTAGGGATTTTTAATATTTTTCAACTGCTATTGTATTAAATTTTCAAGCTTTTTTACCCAACAAATAAAGTTTTATTGACATTCATATTTTTTGGATTTTCTTGAAATTTCAGGGGGGGCTGCAGCCCACCTAGCCACCCCCATAAATACGCCCCTGTTAGATACTGATAATTGGTACATATTACACACAGTGGCGTATATAATTTCGTGGAGGGGTTAATATAGGGTGACCCACCCATATACACCACTGCATATACATATTACACACGAAAGGTTAGTGTAAGTAATAAAAAATTATCAAATATTAAGTGTAATGATTCAAAGAAGTCATATATAGGTATATTCAACTATTTTTAGGTGCGTATACCCATAAATGTATTTACCATAGAGTAATATATAGAGGGTCTAGTCCATACCGTACGTGTTCAGAAAGTGAAGCAGGCCAGTTTGAAGAAGTACTCACTTGCCGAAACTATTGGCCCCGAGATAGCGCGCAAATTCTAACCTCAGATTTATATTTTGTACGTTTTTTATTTTTTAGTTTTTACCGTCAAGTGTAAACAACAACAACGTTTTTGTATTTTGTCAACTGTCGTCTGTCACTCCGCAGTCGACTCTTAAGTCTTAACTCTTGTCTCTTAATTCAATCTCCGCGTTTTATATATTCAGATATTCTAATATTGCTAGTTTCATTAAAATATTACAATGCCCAGCTGTAATTTGTGTGGTAGAACCCAAAACTCTAAAAGTAAAGAAAACAAAATTATTTTTCACAGGTGAGTGAGATTTATTAGTATTGTTTAATGGATTGACATCATTGTAAATTGAATACAATTGTATTGTTGTGCTTTCTTATAAAGTATAAGCATCTAACAAATCATACTTGGTATAATCTTTCAGAAATCTCTTTCTTTCATGAGCATCTGAAGTTATTCCACTATTATTTTTTTTTTCTTAATACATTTTGAATGATTTTGCTTACATAGGTATCCAAAATGTCCAGATATCCATGAAAAGTGGATCGAGTTTAGTAGACACTATGATGAGCATAGAAGCATAATAATTAATGAAAAAAGTGTTGTGTGTTCAGCTCATTTTGTGGCTGACTCTTTTAATGTTTATATTAAAAATACTATGTTAAAACCTACAGCTATACCATCATTGATTATTCAACGTGTTCGTTTTGTAAGTTAATTGTACCTACATAATAATTTTAAATTAATTTTATAATCATTCATTATACTCAATTTATTATTATCATATTAGGCTAAATTAGATTATCCCGAGATAACAACAAATTTGCATTCTCATGAGAAACAAAAAGTAGATGGTATGGAAGATATTAGTTGTAGTTCAAGTATAACTTCAAATTCTCCTAAGTTATTGGAACCTGAAATTGATGGAGTTGAATGTTTGGAACTAAGTAGTTCTTATGGTAAAATTGCAAACGCCACTGACAGTCCAATGACAGTGAAAAACATCTCTAATAACGAATTGCCAACCAAGGTGTGTTTAATTTTTTTTTTTGTGTTTAATAGTTTATCGCACCTTTAAATCTGCTTATAACATAAGTATTTACTTGATCCAATACTACTAAATAAACTTCAATTTTAAATTGGTTATAAGGATTTTTTATTACTTTACCAGAAACAACTTCTCCAAGCAACAGTTTCCTACGATGGATACTTATATTTGGCAACCCACATTTAACTAATCCAAATTTTTAAATGATGATTTTTCATAAGTACCTACTTAGTATTAATTGCACATTAATACCAGATATACATCAGACTTATTACTAAATGATGATTACTTGTGCGAATTCACGTAAACTGTACGTTATGCTATGCTTTTTCGCTGCATCACAGCATGCAATCAAAATGTAATTTTTTAAACTAGTAATTAAAACTTTTAAATCATTAAAATATATTTAAAAAAATGTCTTAAGTTAAGTTTGCAAAAAAATGTATAGGTTTCCATTGATTTTCAAAACGTAAGTATCCAAAATCACACCTACTCAGAATTCACTGATTTTCACTCACAATCTAGATATAATAGTTTTATTAATTTACTTATATTTCAATATTTTAATATTTATTGATAATTGAAGAAATACCCATTTTATATTATATTCATTGTTATTTTATTGTTTCAGCTGAAATGTTAGATACTTGAGATTGCAAGAGATTGCAACATTAATCAAGATACTTAATAAACATTGAATCCCAAAGATGGCATATATGAAAAATGATACCAATACTTTGGGAACCAGACTTAAACATTGAAGACCAAGAATATCAAATGACAGTGTTAAAAAATATTAAAAAAGTCAAAAATAATATAGGATGAAAAATATTTTTGCACCTCATGTAAAAACAAACGAAACCCCGATTGTCCTATTTTTCTGAATATAAATATCATATGATACATGCATGATACAAATTTGATAAAAATAAAAAAAAATTTAATACAGAAATATGATGTCCATTCACTTTAACATGGAAAAGTATTTAGATTTATCTTATGAAGCTTTAAAGGAAATCATGTATATAATTTATAAGAAGTTCTCATACACAAAAGTCTAAGTATGATACCCAACCTAACCTAACTACATCACACACATCAATAATTACAATATTGGACTGCAGAAGTATCAAAATGGTACCCTATCACGTGGTAGAGATCTATTCTAAACTTGTACACTGGAGACTTGTTGGATGGGATAACAATACAACAATAACTAAACCAGCAAAATGTCATAAACATTAATACCAAAAAAGGATGCTTACATGTCGGGATAGTGCATGCTTCCGTTATAACAAAATTGTAAACAGAAATATCCAACTGCGAGTGGTCACCACGACCATTTAAACTAGTAAATTATCATAACCATGATACAGTAAAGTAAATACCGTTCAGAATATGAAAATTATTTGTCAGCTTAATCTAAATTGCCGTAGACGAAAAGAAGAAGAAGGAGATTTAGTCAGTAGGTAATAAAAACAAGTGCTCAATATGATAACATTGATGAACAATAACATTGTTATTATTATTATTAGTAAGCATTATTCGTTACATTTAAATTAAGAAAGAATATTATTTTACATTAGATTGTGCTATGATACAAAATTATTTTTTGGTTAAATAACATTTTCATTTTATTTTAAACAGAGGAGGGCAATTAATTATTATTATTCAATTGAGGCTTAGGCTCTATGGATGCATAGGTAACAGATATATTAATGTATTTATTATTTGCCGTCATATCTATTCCTAACTAATACCGTGTATGTAATTTGTTAAACTATCTGGATTATTCTTTTTTCTAAATTCAACTGCTATTCATGTAATATCTTTGAGGTTTTTGTTTGGTATAACTAAAACATCCAACCACCTCGACATGTAGTCTACTAGAATGAAATAATATTTATTATTGTATTCAGCAATATCTAATACAAATTTATTGAGCCCAATATTAATCACATTGTGACACAAAAGTAGTTGTTTAATATTAGACCTCTTATATTTTTCCCAAACTTGGCAGTTATTTATCTCACTTTCAATATCATATGATAATTTTGGACAACAAATTATCTCTTGAGCTATTGATTTTCTATTTTCTAAACTCAACTGCGATTCATGTAATATCTTTGAGGTTTTTACTTAATGACTTGGTTATTATCATTTTATGATTGAAGTAGATTAATGCATAGCGGCTAGTGGTTTTACGATTGTGTTTATTTTTTTTAATCCTGTGTACTTCTTTTCTACTAGACGGAGTGCTTGGATTTAAGCAAATAGTATCTTATCTTTTTAGCAAATTGGATCAATATGGTACTTTAGAGAACATGTTTGTTTCATTGATTTCCTCTGGTTCCAGGGGTACTGTAGGAACGATAGGTGCCATTATCGGTATATTATTATCTATTTCCTCCATTTCATCTACTGGTTGTCTATGCTGTTGTAAGAACATTCTATAGCTCTTCTACTCATTCTCTCTAGGGTTGGTTGTAACAATGTGAGAGGTGTTTTCTGTTGGTAAAGTGTCTATTAACCAAATCCTCCACTGGTTCCCTACGCTGTTGTTAGCAAGTTTTTGTTTGGTCTAAATAAAACTTCCAATCTCCTCGACATGTAGTCTACTAGAATGAAATAATATTTATTATTGTATTCAGCAATATCTAATACAAATTTATTGAGCCCAATATTAATCACTTCATGACACAAAAGTGGTTGTTTAATATTAGACCTCTTATATTTTTCCCAAACTTGGCAGTTATTTATCTCTCTTTCAATATCATATGAAAATTTTGGACAACAAATTATCTCTTGAGCTATTGATTTTCTATTTTCTAAACTCAACTGCGATTCATGTAATAACTTTGAGGTTTTTACTTAATGACTTGGTTATTATCATTTTATGATTGAAGTAGAGTAATGCATAGCGGCTAGTGGTTTTACGATTGTGTTTATTTTTTTTAATCCTGTGTACTTCTTTTCTACTAGACGGAGTGCTTGGATTTAAGCAAATAGTATCTTATCTTTTTAGCAAATTGGATCAATATGGTACTTTAGAGAACATGTTTGTTTCATTGATTTCCTCTGGTTCCAGGGGTACTGTAGGAACGATAGGTGCCATTATCGGTATATTATTATCTATTTCCTCCATTTCATCTACTGGTTGTCTATGCTGTTGTAAGAACATTCTATAGCTCTTCTACTCATTCTCTCTAGGGTTGGTTGTATCAATGTGAGAGGTGTTTTCTGTTGGTAAAGTGTCTATTAACCAAATCCTCCACTGGTTCCCTACGCTGTTGTTAGAAAGTTTTTGTTTGGTCTAAATAAAACTTCCAATCTCCTCGACATGTAGTCTACTAGAATGAAATAATATTTATTATTGTATTCAGCAATATCTAATACAAATTTATTGAGCCCAATATTAATCACTTCATGACACAAAAGTGGTTGTTTAATATTAGACCTCTTATATTTTTCCCAAACTTGGCAGTTATTTATCTATCTTTCAATATCATATGATAATTTTGGACAACAAATTATCTCTTGAGCTATTGCTTTTCTATTTTCTAAACTCAACTGCGATTCATGTAATATCTTTGAGGTTTTTACTTAATGACTTGGTTATTATCATTTTATGATTGAAGTAGAGTAATGCATAGCGGCTAGTGGTTTTACGATTGTGTTTATTTTTTTTAATCCTGTGTACTTCTTTTCTACTAGACGGAGTGCTTGGATTTAAGCAAATAGTATCTTATCTTTTTAGCAAATTGGATCAATATGGTACTTTAGAGAACATGTTTGTTTCATTGATTTCCTCTGGTTCCAGGGGTACTGTAGGAACGATAGGTGCCATTATCGGTATATTATTATCTATTTCCTCCATTTCATCTACTGGTTGTCTATGCTGTTGTAAGAGCATTCTATAGCTCTTCTACTCATTCTCTCTAGGGTTGGTTGTATCAATGTGAGAGGTGTTTTCTGTTGGTAAAGTGTCTATTAACCAAATCCTCCACTGGTTCCCTACGCTGTTGTTAGAAAGTTTTTGTTTGGTCTAAATAAAACTTCCAATCTCCTCGACATGTAGTCTACTAGAATGAAATAATATTTATTATTGTATTCAGCAATATCTAATACAAATTTATTGAGCCCAATATTAATCACTTCATGACACAAAAGTGGTTGTTTAATATTAGACCTCTTATATTTTTCCCAAACTTGGCAGTTATTTATCTCTCTTTCAATATCATATGATAATTTTGGACAACAAATTATCTCTTGAGTTATTGCTTTTCTATTTTCTAAACTCAACTGCGATTCATGTAATATCTTTGAGGTTTTTACTTAATGACTTGGTTATTATCATTTTATGATTGAAGTAGAGTAATGCATAGCGGCTAGTGGTTTTACGATTGTGTTTATTTTTTTTAATCCTGTGTACTTCTTTTCTACTAGACGGAGTGCTTGGATTTAAGCAATAGTATCTTATCTTTTTAGCAAATTGGATCAATATGGTACTTTAGAGAACATGTTTGTTTCATTGATTTCCTCTGGTTCCAGGGGTACTGTAGGAACGATAGGTGCCATTATCGGTATATTATTATCTATTTCCTCCATTTCATCTACTGGTTGTCTATGCTGTTGTAAGAACATTCTATAGCTCTTCTACTCATTCTCTCTAGGGTTGGTTGTATCAATGTGAGAGGTGTTTTCTGTTGGTAAAGTGTCTATTAACCAAATCCTCCACTGGTTCCCTACGCTGTTGTTAGAAAGTTTTTGTTTGGTCTAAATAAAACTTCCAATCACCTTGACATGTAGTCTACTAGAATGAAATAATATTTATTATTGTATTCAGCAATATCTAATACAAATTTATTGAGCCCAATATTAATCACTTTGTGACACAAAAGTAGTTGTTTAATATTAGACCTCTTATATTTTTCCCAAACTTGGCAGTTATTTATCTCACTTTCAATATCATATGATAATTTTGGACAACAAATTATCTCTTGAGCTATTGATTTTCTATTTTCTAAACTCAACTGCGATTCATGTAATATCTTTGAGGTTTTTACTTAATGACTTGGTTATTATCATTTTATGATTGAAGTAGATTAATGCATAGCGGCTAGTGGTTTTACGATTGTGTTTATTTTTTTTAATCCTGTGTACTTCTTTTCTACTAGACGGAGTGCTTGGATTTAAGCAAATAGTATCTTATCTTTTTAGCAAATTGGATCAATATGGTACTTTAGAGAACATGTTTGTTTCATTGATTTCCTCTGGTTCCAGGGGTACTGTAGGAACGATAGGTGCCATTATCGGTATATTATTATCTATTTCCTCCATTTCATCTACTGGTTGTCTATGCTGTTGTAAGAACATTCTATAGCTCTTCTACTCATTCTCTCTAGGGTTGGTTGTATCAATGTGAGAGGTGTTTTCTGTTGGTAAAGTGTCTATTAACCAAATCCTCCACTGGTTCCCTACGCTGTTGTTAGCAAGTTTTTGTTTGGTCTAAATAAAACTTCCAATCTCCTCGACATGTAGTCTACTAGAATGAAATAATATTTATTATTGTATTCAGCAATATCTAATACAAATTTATTGAGCCCAATATTAATCACTTCATGACACAAAAGTGGTTGTTTAATATTAGACCTCTTATATTTTTCCCAAACTTGGCAGTTATTTATCTCTCTTTCAATATCATATGATAATTTTGGACAACAAATTATCTCTTGAGCTATTGATTTTCTATTTTCTAAACTCAACTGCGATTCATGTAATATCTTTGAGGTTTTTACTTAATGACTTGGTTTTTATCATTTTATGATTGAAGTAGAGTAATGCATAGCGGCTAGTGGTTTTACGATTGTGTTTTTTTTTATTTTTTATTTTTTTAATCCTGTGTACTTCTTTCTACTAGACGGAGTGCTTTGATTTAAGCAAATAGTATCTTATCATTTTAGCAAATTGGATCAATATGGTACTTTAGAGAACATGTTTGTTTCATTGATTTCCTCTGGTTCCAGGGGTACTGTAGGAACGATAGGTGCTATTATCGGTATATTATTATCTATTTCCTCCATTTCATCTACTGGTTGTCTATGCTGTTGTAAGAACATTCTATAGCTCTTCTACTCATTCTCTCTAGGGTTGGTTGTATCAATGTGAATGGAGTTTTCTGTTGGTTAATCATCTATTTCATCCTTTTCCTTCACTGATTCTTTACGCTGTTGTTAGAAAGTTTTTGTTTTTTATAAATAATACTTGATAAATATTATCAAAATATTAACTTTAAATGCTTGAAAAAAAAAAAATCGCCTATATATCTTCAATATTTGTTAACTGCTATTATAAAAATTTATGAAGATCCTGTATTGAATTTTCAAGGTTTTTGGACAACAAAAAATTATTTATAGAAATATATTACGATTTATGTTATTCACTTATTTTGTAGTAAAACGGAGACATCCCATGTGGGAATAATGTGTCGACTTCTTACAATAGAGTTACCTACGAACCCTATGTACATTTTTTTTTTAAAAAACCAAGAAGTAGATTTCATGTATTGTTATAAACTATAAAATGGGTTCGTTCTTTTTAATACATTTGAATTAAAGTAATTAAATAATTAAAGTAAATCGTAATATAGAATTAATGATTATACTGTAATGACTAATAGGTAAACATTTAAGACAGTTGGATTTTCTGTCAGATGCTATGACACATGGAAAACTTTAAACACCAGACTATCTGGGTATTTTTAGTCATATTGCGTAACCACGATTAAAGTAATATAATCTATAATATTATCATGATATCATATCTTTAATTGTGGTCAAAGCTATAACTGGTGGTGGAGTGCAGGTGTCTGGACTCCCCCAAAATTTTTTATAAGTAGAAAAGTTTTAGCAGATAATATTGTTTGTTGTACTAAAAATAATTTTGTATTTTTGTTAAAGCAGAAAAATAATGAGAAAAGTTTTTATATTTTGAACGAAATAATGATTTGTGTTCAAAAATGATGTGTTCAGTATTAATATTAAAAAAATGTTGGATTCCCTGAAAATTATTTTCAGTTACAGCCTTAATGGTCGTAATTCTTTCTCATCCTTCCAGTAACCAATCCCAATTTTATGTTCCAACTCACAAGACCTCTTATGAACACAATCATACTCTACATCGCATGCTCAGAGATGCAAACCATCAATAGTCCTTAGGCCACTATTTCTACTTTTAGTTTTACTAAAATACTACAAACTATATAGTTATATTGTATACCTACTCTGAATTATTGCTATCTAAATTATTTCTGTATTTAACTATGTAATTATGTAACTATATAACCTAACCTAACCATATTTGTAAACTTACTATGTAAAATTTTTCTTTTTGGTGTTTAATAAACAATAATAATAATAATTAAGTATATTATACTTAGGTAATAATATGAATAATATTTATTTATCTGGAATTATTACAGTATTAATTATGTTAGTATAAGTATACAATATAAGATTTTTTTTTTAGATTCCCCTTTTGATTACAATTTTAATTATTATGTTAATATAATAATAATAATAATAATTATTAAATTTATCCATTGTTAATAGTATAATTAAAGTTATTATGTACAATGTATATTTTATGTTATATAATATGTTTATTTAGGGTAATCGAGTACGTAGTTGGGGTCCCATGTCATTTCTATTATTTTTAATAATTCTTTACATCCCCCCTAACAATGATCCTTTGTGAATAACTCAATATCTCTAGTAATTTATTATAATATAATATTAGTCAGTTAAGTCATGGCACGCTACAATATTGTTAAATTTAAAACATAGAAAATTATAAAATCCATAGTAGTGTAATAAATAATTATTATCACCTACTAAAGTTTAAAAGCAGCTAAAGAATTTAAAAAAGTGATTAATCACCTAAACCATAGGAAACTCAATAAATTATAAAAAAACTAATTTTATAAATTTTTCAATCAACATAGATGAGAACAATCATGATGATTTAAAACTCTGTTTTTGTGGGAATGTAGATAATTGTAATGACAGCATATTGTAATGCACATGCGTACATTATCGTTTAGTTTTTTTTAAATTAAGGAATTTCCTGCCTGTGAAAGTTATGCGTATAATTTATTTATCATTATTCCAGGCAGTATTTTAGTAAGGTTTGTTGGTATGGGGAGGTTTGAATGAAAACAGGTTAGACCACTAATTTTATTCCAAAGAAAAATTGTCAGAATCTGTTTAGGTAGAAATAATTTAGTAGGTTCAAGTTCAACTGGTGAAAACTTTAAGCTGTTGAATGTGTTACTAGTCGAGAGTGTATATAAAAAGGTATATTCTATATATATAATAAAAAATTATGAACATTTTTTTGTTGTGGAAAAGATAAGAAAAAAAATGGAACTGATGGCTTTTGATGTCAGAGTATTTTATTGCAAAAAATCTTTTGGTCAAAAATTCGTCGATTATTTAGGTCCTAATTATTATAATTAAATGCCTTTACATATAAAAAACTCATTTACTACTCAATTGGGAATCTTAGTATTACGTGCATTAAAGAACAACTTAACTCGTGGTTATTTTCACTAATAGTTTAAAAAAAAAAAAAAACTCAAAAATAAATAAATAAATACATTTTTTTAATATTATAATAATTAAAATATGGAATAAGTTTTAAAATATTTTGAATGTTACTTATGAAATTTATTATGTTACTCTATATTTTATTTATGTTAATTTGAAATTAGATTTATTTTTATGTAATTTTGTTCATTATATTATGTAATGTAACTCTCTACCATCATCACAAGCATTACGCTTAAAGGAGGTAGATACTTTATTGTAAACATTTTAATAATATGTAAATCTTTTTATTTATATTTTTACAATAAAAAAAAAAGTAGTTTTTGGCACTGTATAAATTGAACAATTATTATTTGGTGTATACATTAGGGCAGTAGGTATTTACATAGTGTCGCCCTTACATAACTGCATTTAAACATAAGCAAAAATAAGTATTTAAAGATTAAGTCGAGATAATCATATATTATGTGTTTTGTTGAAATTCCATTATTTTGTTGATTCTGGTTTCTGAATTATTCTGATAGTTTGATTGTTAGACCATCCTCTGAATATAATATATAGTTTAGAAAGGACATGAGTCTGGCATGAGAAGGTTGAACCGATCCAAATACACTAAGATCATATTTTTAATGTTAGATGCAGTTGGGCGTTTTTTTGGATCTTGCGATAACATTGAGCATACCATGTCTTTCTAAAAACAAAAATAATGAAATATTTTTAGTGTATAAATCATTTTTACTTAATTTCTAAGGTATTTACTTACTTCAGTTTTCAGTTCATACAATTTTAAAAATTGAGGAGGAAAAGTACCATTTCTAACTTGCTGTAACGTTTTGACTCTTTCCATTTCAGTATTAAATGAATTGAGCAATTCAAAAAATATAACTCCAAGAGAATATATATCTACTTTAGAATTGTACGGTTTTTCATGTATCTGTAATATTTGTTAAAAAATAATTAAGTTATTCCTAAATTATTTTTACATTATTTACCTGTTCTGGACTCATATACAATTGTGTGCCAACTTGATTAGTATGTTGTTTATTTAAACATTTTTTATCATCATATTCATTCCATATATCTGATGTTATCATTTTTGTAACTGAACCAAAATCGCCAATTTTAATTTGGTCATCTGATATAAATAATATATTTGAAGGCTAAAATAAAATAAATTATAATTAACTAGGTACTTAATTAATAATCACATAATGATTATACCTATAGAAGTTTTGGATTTATAATAAAAACAAGATATTTTAATCATTTCAGAAATATAGTTAATAAAAAAACATCTAAAATAATATGTCTCATAGATTAACAAGAAACATTTTAATATAGATGAATAGAAAAATAGAAAAATCTTAAATAGTATAGGATGGATACAGTGGCGAACACTGGAGGGTTCAAGGGTAGCAGCTGCTACCCCTGATTTTTTCGGTAGGTGGGTGGGTGGACTCCCTAGCTCCAAAATATTTACATCATAAAAATTCTACTATGTATAAAAATATTGAAAATAAACTATTGAATAATTATAGGCTATAGCCATTAGCCAATATAGAGGAAACCGATTCAAATTGCTACCCCTATTTATTTTTGAGTGTGTGCCACTGGATGGATAGGTTGAGTAAAATGATTCGTAAGGCAAATAAATAAAACAAAAAATTATTTATACCTTTAAATCCCTATGTATGAAATTTTGTGAATGAATATATTCAACACCTTCTATAATTTGGCAAAAAATATTTAAAATATTTATCATTTCTCTATGAAGAGTATCATTCTTCAGTCTTTCACTTAAACTATATTTCTGACAAAGCTCCATTTGTATGTACAAGTATTGTTTAGTTGCTTTTTGTTCACTATGAGAGTCAGTTGTATCTGTTGGACTAGTTGTTATATTGCTGCTTGTGTCCATACAACTAAAAAACAGACACAATATTGTAATATAAGTAGATGATTATATGGATATATTAATCTAAAATATAGATGTCATACTATTATATATTTATATTTAATGTATAAACTCATATTTTATAAAATTCAAATTTTTTTTTGAATGGTCAAAATAGCAAAGAAGCATGCATTTACATATGTGCCAATAGTATTACACTATGATTCATTTATTTGATATAAGAAATGTTGTGTTTTCCATTTCCAACTGCCAATGCTACATTAAGAATGTGCAGGTGGTGATCATTAAAATAGTTAGTTATTAATTAAATGCAGACTCTAGGCTACCCTTGCTTGGACTACTGGACCTGTATGCACATAAATGTCACAAGGGGTATCAATCAAGGAGTACTATTGACAATATTTAAATGGCATGAGATTAACTATGTTTGAATATAAAGTGTTGAGTATATGAAATGTTACCGGCAGTAATAAGTATTACAGATTAGATTCAACTGATATACTAATTGATTAGTGGGATTCATTACTAAAATATTACAAAATAATTGTAAGATAAATTGTTTTTGGCTGAACATACTTTTATTTTACACTACATAGTTAAAAATTATAAACAATAATTTTAATTTTATTTACTCAGAGTTTGGCATCCACTGATTATCCATTTCTTCTTGCCAACTTCTAGGAGGTTCTTCTAACCAAGCATTGAAATATTTTACAATGTTTTTATGTTTTAACTTTGCTAATGCTTTAACTTCACGTAATACACGGTCTCTAGATTCTTGTCTATTATAAATAAATAAAATAATAAAACAAATTTATGCACATACATTATTAAGTACATATTTATTATTTTATCCAATAAGTTGAATTTGATAAGCTACTGAGTACCTTACTCAGTACCAAATAAAAGTGCACCGGTTCCACAGTTGTTTCCTTTTTCACCGGTCACCACCTATGCCCTCACATGGAAGATGTGTGACCCCGGATGGAAACAGGTCACTGACCGGTGCGCTCTTCTTTAGTTTAGAATATAGGTCTTTAATTATTATAGCACATATTTTTAAGAATTAAAAATTACAATATTACGCTATTTATTATGCAGTAAAAATCGTGAAAATATGCAAACATATTAAAATTAAAATGAGGTACCTAATAGTAAATAAATGTAGGTATACCATTAAATTGTGTTTTTGATAATTAATAATTTATTAAGTAAAAAAATTAATTAAAATTAGACAGGTACTTAGTGCAAAACAAATACTTTTGTACTTCTATTATTAAATGATAAAATGTATATTAATTTACCGTAAAACCACCATTGTCAATAATCTTTAATACTAGACATAATAATATTTTACACTTTTATTGGACTTTTGAAACACTAGGTAAATAATTTAATTTTACTTCAATATACAACAAACTTTAAATTTTGTCAAAATATCTAAAAAAAAATTGTTGTCATTAACTTTTAACTTTTATGAATTATTATAATAATAATTATTATATTATAAACATAACTGAAAAAAAAAACCCAATACCTAATATAAAATCAGCTCTCTAATCAAATACTATCATCTTACCGTGATGGAAAAGGTATCCTTTTAATAGCATATTTGCCGTCATCTAATTTATTTCGAGCCTTAAATACAACCCCAAAACCTCCTTTTCCTAGACAACAAATTGATTGAAAATGTTGCAAATAGTGTGATTTAAATTCATTTATTTTTTTTTGAACCGGTTGTACATTTTCATTGTTTTTTTCATGATCATCATTTTCTTTCTGATAATATAAATTACACAATTAATTATTATATAAAAAAAATCAGCTTAATATATTTTAAATAAATTGATATGCCACCTGTGCAACATTTTCATTATGATCTGTGTTCATTTTACGTTTTATATAGTAATAATGATACGTTTTTTAAGTTATCAAGTCTGCTAAGTTTATAAAAAGTGCACCTGCAGACTTGTTGTCGAGACAGTCCGTCCAATATTTGTCTAATAAGTTACAAGGACAGTTAGACTAGTTAGAGACTACACTACAATTCTACGATCATCTACTACCAAATAGTATCTGTTACTACAGTGATCGAACTGATCGAACTATCGTAGTGAAAAAGTAAATTAATACGAAATTGTAAATACAATTTTAATTGTTATCAATAATTGTTATCGTCAAAATACGGCTGATTCCTGTGTTGTTACCACGGACTAAGATATACAGGTCATAGACTTGCACCACAGAATAACCAGAAGGTGCACTTAATGAGAACTCGAAAATCCGTGAAAAATGTTTGAGATATCAGTGTTGCCAGGTTTCGAAAATAATTACAAATTCTCTTTTGCTGCTGAAACTGAGTGGGCGCATTTTTAATGTTATCATTGTAAATATTTTATTTTTCAGTGATAAGTTATTGATATATGACATTGTTGATTGTTATTAATTGTTTCATGTTTGTTCGTTGAATCTGTGTTTGAAATTTCCGTTTCACATTGCTCAATTTGTTTTTTGTTCCGAGTTGTTTTTAACATTTTTAGTTTTTTTAATTGTAAACTACTACTAATTGTAAAACTGCAATGTATTCGGGTGGCCATTCCTGTTGTTTGGCGAATTGCAGCAGTATTGTCTTTGGAAAAAAACAAATTGAAACGAGCTTTCATAGATTTCCAAAGGATCAAGCAAGGTAAGAAATACCAAAAATGTACCAACCTATTTCTTGTAACTTCATTGTATTTGTATGTCCATCAAATTCATTGATGTTTATTTTCTATCATGCATTACAAATAATTGTTTTGGTACCCTCTACTAATAGTTTTAATTATTATAGATGTGCTGTCTGGATTGAAAAGTGTAAACCAATTAATTTACCAACTATTGACCCTGATATTCTGAATAGGAACCACAGATTGTGTTCACTTCATTTTGAAAATGAAATGTACGTAAATGTTGAAAAAACCAGATTATTTAATACAGCAATACCAACATTATTTAAAAGTAAGTCAATTAAATAAGGGGTAAATAAATCTTTATTTGTATTGTAAAACAATATTTTGTTCTTTTAGATGATTGTGTCGTTACAGAAGAAACATCAGATCATGTTGATGTTCCATCTGAATTTTTGGAAGATAACATCCAAACTGAAAATGTTATAATTGACAACCCGCCTAAATGTTCAACTCCTGGTATGTTGATTATATATAGATTTTATTGCTAGATATGATAACTTTTAGTTCCTTTATTAACTTATTATTTTAATCCACTATAATTTTATTTTTAGTGTCATCTACTCTTAATACTACATCAGTTTCGAGTTGTACATCAGTAGAATCGTTTTCCATAAGTATTCAAACTCCGAACTCATTATCTGCCAAAACTCCAAGGAAACGAGTACTTCAGGAACGACTGCAATTAGATTTTTAAATAGGTCTATGATGTCTGAAACAAAACGAAAAAATAGAAAACTATCTATTTTGAAACATTTGTAAATAATTATTAGATATTGTAAGAGATTATTACAAGATATTGTATTTTTAGTATTATGTATTAAAAAAAATTTTAATTAACATTGTGAACCTTCGACATACACATTTTGTAATTAATGATTTACTATGACAAAATAAATTATATTTATGTGACTATTAACAGTTAATGTGTTTTACTACTTAAAAGTTAAAGTTCAACTTTTTTTAGCTTAACTTAAAGTTCAACTTTTTTTTTTAATTTAACTGAAAAAATTGTTAATTATTAATATACAATAAAATGATATACAATATTTATTGTATCAATAAGTTTAATACGGGCTACAGATTATTCTGTGGTTGTACAATTTTTTATTATCTCTATACCGGCTACACTGATATCTCACAGGTGTTGCAAATCTATCCCCCATAAGAACCCGTGTAAATCAAAAAAAGTGCACCTTCTGGTTATTCTGTGCTTGCACAATGCACATCGACTACTGATAAGGTGAAATACGAAATGACTATACCAAAAATTAATTAGTATTTCAATTAACCAATTATCAGTCTTGTAAAGAATAATTTTATTTTGTATTCGGAAAACATATTCGAATAAATGAGAATTAAGGTGTTCAGAATACGTAATAGTTCGAAAATCGTTTTTCGAAAAAATCGCTTTTGGTTTTTGGTGCAACTCTTTAACGAATGACAGTAGGTACATGAAATATTGACTGAAAGTTTATATTAGCATTTTCTATACACCATAACATTTTGACTTACTTTGAGCTCTTTACGGACATTTTCAGTTTAAATTTTTTTTTAGTTTTTTTTTCTAAAAATAACAATTAAATTTTATTTGTTGAGTAAAAAAACATGCCTCCAAGCATGCCAAGCATAGCTCCTGATATATTGTTACAAATTACAATAGCAAATGAAAACTATTAAATTTATTAGTTTATTAAATAGTCAATTTTTTTTTATAAGCATTTACAGTTCGAATCTTAACAAAATTTGTCAAATTTAAAATGTAATAATTATTTTGTAGTTAAAAATTTATAAAATGTTTAACTTTTATAGCTAAAGATTGAAAATTTGAAACAAGGGTCTACGTAAATAGGTTAATATATAAATTATTTATTCACAATAATATCATCAAATAATAAATATACTTTGTCATATCATAGGCAGACTGACCGTTGTTTTTATATGAATGTCAATAAAACTATTTGTTTTCAACTTTTATAGCTAAGGATTGAAAATTTAATACAAGATTCCACGTACATAGGTTATATAAAAATTACTTTATTCCCCTTAGTATCATAAAATACACTTTGTAATATCATAGACTGACTAACCGTTTCCGCTCAGAATCTTTTTTCTTATACAATGATATTATATCATTAAATTAAAATTTAATACCATCCATCATACAGTGACCTACTTGTAACCTACTGTACAGCAGAGCACCTTTTTAAAATTGTTTTTAGTTAATTATATAGTTTAGATAGAAATTCTGAATTTTTTTGAATAATTTTTCAATAATACAATCTTTAATGCAATTTAAATAATAAAAATTAAAAATGTGGCTCGATCGTACCCTTGTGTATATTACTGATGATCCGAATATTTTTTTAGAATGAAAATCGTGATAATTGCTGACACGTATCGTTGAAAATAGAAATAGTAGTTTTTGACAAAAAAAGACTTGGGGGTGTGGCCCCTGAAAGGGATTCATTCCTGGCCGTTTTTAAGGAGTTTAATATAGGCAATTTTCTACGTAATGTTACAAGGCTCATGTAAAATATGTATACTAGCTAGTAAGTGATCATTAGTGTGAGAGTGTGAGTGACTGTGTATAAAACACGATTTAAGATAGTAAAGATAGTTAAGAATGTTAGGATATAGTACTACCTTAAATCGTGGTTTAAAATAAATAGAGCAGAGCTAGCGCACTGGCACCCGCACGTAATTATAATATGTCAATGTAACGAATTATTTTCATAATTTATTAAAATCAAATTAAAATAAATTGATATAAAATCAATTTCAAACTTTCTTTCCTAAAGTATAAAAAACATTTAGGCTGTATAATTCACATAATGTCATAAACATTATAATGAAATGCATTCTATGGGTGTTATATTACAAGAGAAATACAGTTCGATGATACTAGAACTGATTATCTACAACTCACAAGAAAATTGTCCATATATTTGTATTATCATGGATATTTTTAAAATCTTTGTCAATAAATGGTAATAATCCATTAAAAGAACCCAAGCCTCATTTAATTGAAAACAATAGAAACATTTCCATTCAGCGACCTGATATAAAGAAGTAAACATAATGCAGAATATCATAATTATTTGTCAGTTTAATCTCAAATTCCGTAAACCAAAAGAAGAAGAAGGAGATTAAGTAAGTTATTAAGCTAATAAGTCGGTACCCAATATGATAACATTTTTTAACAATATCATTACTATTATTAGTTATAATTATAAATTAAGAAAGAATGTTATTATAGAATGGTTTGTGTTTTTTGGTTTAATATAATTTTCATTTTATTTTAAAACAGAGGGGGCAGTGATTTGTTATTAATCAATAGGGGCTTAGGTGCTTTTGATGGGTTACTAAAAAATGTTCTGCTAAAATTTATAAGTTATTGCTAATATAAAAATATGGACAACTTTATCGTGAGTTGTGGATACTCAGTTCTAGTACCAATCATCGAACTGTTTAGTAGTATCTATTTAAAGATTTATCTTGTAAAACAACACCCATAGTAAGCATTTTACTATGATGTTTATAGGAAAGAAAGTTTGAAATAGATTTTCCACTTTTTCTAGATCTGATTTGATCGTATTTTTCTGTATACTTTGTATCTTTAAGTTTCCACGTTGGCAGGTGTGCATTCATTGACTGTCCATCGCAAATTTTCGATTTCATTTATGATGATAAAATTATCACAGGTTTGAATTTGATCTTGTGGTGTTAATGTTCTAAGAGTTCAACATAGTCTTCAAACCGCTCATTGGAGTCCTGATTATCTAGGTTTTCTTCTGGCTCCCAAGTCTTTTCCTGGTCATTTGTTATTATTTAGTATATTTTTTTATTATTTGGATATTAGGTCTTTTTAAAGACCGATTAATGTTTTACAATGCTCATTGTTCATCAATCAATATTATATGGTGAGTAGGTAATTATTTTTTTGGGGCGACGCACGACATCTGAAGAAATATTTCTTTCAGTGCCTTCAAGGAATCTTTTCTAAACAAAAAGTTTGTACTTTGTTTAAATTATCTAAATTATTTGTGGGGGCCGATATTTGTATTTTGTATATTAATTGATTGTGTTCATATTTGAATTTGCTCATAATTAATAAGGCACATTTATATCAATCAGTGATCTAAGCCAGTCTAACGTAATAATATCTCCTTCGTTTTTTTTTACACGATAAATTTAATTTCTGTGATTAAATATGATAATAGTTTTGCTGATTCTAGGTATATTATAAATATTTTTTGATATTATATTTTCATACCTATTCGTGGTTATGATAATTTACTGGTGTACTCAGGGGTTGTGACAACTCTAAGATTAAACGGTTTTTCGCCTGTTTCTTTGTTCCTGAAGAACTCGCTAAACCAACATGAACGCATCGTGCGGTTGGTATTCGTGTTTATTACATTTTTTAGATTTTTGTTGATGTTAACACTTCATTCAACATGCTTTCATCGTGCAAGTTTAAAATGGTCTGCATTGAACTGTTAATGGTTTTGCGTTCCATTTGATGCTTTGATAGTCCTTTATTGTTGATATCTTTGATATAGTTACTAAAGTGTTGGAGTCGTTTTCCTTGGGATTTCTGTGTTTGTTAAGTATTTTCATGAACATTGTAGTCTCGACGGAAATCCGACTCTTTTCTTTGAGAATGGGTTTTTTCCAATGACCGTAATAGGTCATCTGCAATTTGTATTTGAATTTTTTGACAGTGGTAATCAGCAAACAGTTATTCCATGAGTTTCTATCCTGTCTTCAAATATTTATGTAATTATACAACATGATTTTGAATAATATTTAAACGATTTATTAATATCGTTCCACGATGAATTAGTTTCAAAACTAGGTATTTTTAAAAATACAATTTTTTAATATAATGTAACAGCGTAATAATTACATTACATTATTTATAAGAGTTTCGATTATGGTTTCAAAATATAAAAATCATAGAGGCCACCATGACAAAATAGATCTATTTTGTCATGGAGGCCACATTCTCTCAGCATTCCAATTTAATTAATTATACGATTTTCTGTTGTTTTTATTGTTGAAGCTGAGATTTTGAAAGGTTATTAGTATGATTGTGTTGAAATTGTCAATTAATTGAACAAAACAATGTGTCAGAAGGTAGCAATAAAAATATGTTCTGTTTGTATTCATTATGTTTAAATATAAACCAGTATCAGTAGAATTGGTAGAATAATTAAATCACATGAACGCTTGGATATGTAATTTTAAAGCATACCTATTAACAGTTTTTAATTACATAATATTTTATATTTTATTATTTTATTTTATATTTATCATAGTTATTTCATATTTATTTAATTGTTACTAAATAAGTAGTATTGTATCATTAATACATTTTTTAAATTATCTATTGATTATTCATTAATTATGTGTACCTACCTAATATGTATATTTTATAGGTATAGTGTGTGTATTTTGTTTTCTTTATAGGTTTAAGATTACTCAGTTATTGTAATGCATTTGTGTTTTTCTTAGCGACGTAATCACAAAATATTGTACACATATAACATTAAATAATTAAATAAAGAGGTGTCATTCATAATGGAAACTAAGCAGTGCCAACTTGTGTGCTTGTTTATGTATTTCTGTTTAACTATATATTATTATAATAAAACATCATATCAATGAAACAATAATTATTCTGGTGAAGTATACACACTTGTACAGCCAAAAATGGATGTTGGTATATTGGTAATTGTTATTACCGAAGAGTTTATATAGACTCAAAAACTTCTGAATCGTTTCATAAATTTAATTGAAGTTACCTATATCTATAGATTCCTAGAGACTTAAAGCTTATTTTTTCAACCCTTACCATATGCGCAATTTGGGGAGGATGTGAAACATTTTATATCGTCGGCCTAATTCGCAAAGGTCGTATGTCCAAAATTACAAATTGTTCAGGAGAAGAAAAAAACGTTTTACGGCCATATTATTAATTGGAGTAATGACGATTTCTAATTATCAATTTCATGGAGGATAATATTATGAAATCGGAAATTTGATTGTATCAACAGAAGCAGTTTTTTTTTCTTTATTTTATGAGTAAATAATCCCAAAATGACAAAAAATGGGGATACGACTTTTGCGAATTAGGCCGACGATATATATCTTTGTTCACAGCAAGTCTGAGGCCTGAGCCCGATACTATACGATACACCATACATAATATTATATGTGTTTTCTTGAACGATTGTTTTATACCGATATAATATGCATAGTTACACTCAAATTGGTTTCTTGAGTAACATGTTTATGAAATATACACTTATGTATATGTATAAAGGCGTAATCGTACAAGCTATAAAATCTAAAGAGGGTCATGGTTCAAAATATTTTATATATTTTCTAAGAACTGCAAAAAACATGAATAATCCCTATACTACGAGGGTTAAAGTAGCAACCCTAGCGTACGCAGTGCAGCCTGTGGAAGTTTGATCTTGCAACTCATTTCGGGACGTTATCAGAAGCGGAGTTTGGTCTCCTTATTCTAGTCTTCATGATCAAAAATCACAATAAAACATTTATTTGAGGAATGCCCTCTATACAAATAAAAAAAGCACAATCCTGAGTCTCTCACGCAACATAAAAGAAATTCTCAATGAATAACAAACTTATTATAGGTATCAAGTTAATCTCAAAATGTGATCTAAGGTCTGACAAACAAACTTTAAATTAATTAACATAAATGTAAATACAAACCAATTTTTTATCATAAATATTAAAAAAATTGTATATGTAAAAATATTTTGGCCAACTCTAACATGTTAAAGCTGGTAAAATCTTAAAAAAAAGAGTGGTGGGTGAACTCCCACGGATAAAATGAAACGTAATACAGTGATAAAATAATAGTGCAGTAATACAGTAATAATAATAATACAAGCAGGCGGGGATTCAGTAAGGGGGCGCGGAGGGGGCGCCCCCCCGTAAGCTGTGTTTTGTTTAGGAAAAATGCCCAATAAAAAGAATCAAAACTAATTTTAATACGTTGAGTACCGTGGTCGACGGGTTGTAGACAATTGTCAATTTGTATAGGCTTCTTTTTGGCCTTATAATTTACTCGGTTATCTGAGCAATTCTTCCGTTTATATACGTGGTTATTCAGTGAAATGTCTTCTTTTCAACGGTGTATTCGGATTTTATTTTCGTTCATTTTTAACAAAGTAATGGTTATTTTTCCCAGAAAATGTCGATGACGGCGACCACGACAATCATTGTATACATAAATATATTATATTTATATATAATATATTATTCTTATAATATACAGTTGTAATCTTGTAAAGTTATAGTATACATAGTTTTATTTCAAATACTAAATAATAATAATAAGAATTAGGTATGTTCACCGTTGACGTAATACGTTCAGAGCTATTCTTGGAATTAGCGATAAGCGACAACGCCACAGCATTACCACGGTGCGGGCGGTGCGGCAAATAGCTATCAGTAATGGACAAAACATCATCGCGTCGTGACTCGAGATTGTTTCTTAGATATTTTTTCGTATTATCTCATAATTTTTACAGTCTCGTCCATATACGACTTGATTTAATACCTGAAAAATACTTTAAAATTGTCCTTTTTATTCATTTTTTGGATGAATTATCAGCTGATTTAGAATCAAGATTTGACGAAGTTTCAATATCAGTATACGATCTTGATGTAGTCCTACCAAATAGAATTGAGAAAAAATATATTTTTAACGATAAGACTAAAATAGAAAATAAGATTTTAAACGTGGTTAATCAATTTGGTGATGTAGTATCAAATTATTTAAATGTATCTCATGATATATTTGAAAAACGCATAAGTGGAGAATTAACCCTTTGGCACGAATATTGGCTCAACGAAAAGCAACTACCTGTGACTCATATTGATGCTTTAAAACGTTGTGACTACGATTGTTTTCCTGAAATCAATATTCTATTAAATATACTTGTGACATTACCAGCGACCACTGCATCAGCAGAACGCAATTTTTCATCTCTGAGGCGGATAAAAACATGGATGAGAACAAGAATTTCGGAAGATCGATTGAATGGACTGGCTTTACTACATGCTCATCGTGATATAACAATAAACTCTGAGGATGTGATTGATGTATTTGCAAAATCTAATAGAAGACTAGATTTTGTAATTTAAATTTAATGACTATGTACGTTTTTTATCTTTTTAATTTTTATATTCATGACTGATGTTTTAGTTTTTATTTCACTATTTGGAATTTATCAATTGATTAAAAAGTTGTATTTAACATAACTGTTTCGTGTAAGTTATTTTTGAACACAAATATGTGCGCTTGCCCACATATTATATTTTATTAGATATTTTATTTCATATGTAAAATATTCGCCCCCCCCCCCATAATCGCTGGCTGGATCCGCACCTGAATACAAGGCTCACCAGTAAAAATATTATTATGATAAGTACGGTATAATTATAACAATATTATAAGCTGTGACACAGCCGGGTTAAAGTTCGAGTTGATGAGTGGGGATCGAAGATTTCCGCACCACGACGCCACCACAGTTGACAGTTGCTTAGCAGGTATACGACGCCCATGCTCCTTAGTAGCATTAAACCAGAGCTTGCGCTAAAGAAATATTAGAACTGCACAGTATACTGTTTGTATTACATAAAAAAAAAAATATAATAATATTATATTATACGTCATAATGTATGCACATTAACAATTAAAATAACAAATTCTTTTAATCTAATTTTAAAATGATTTTGTTTTCTTTAACCTCGCTCGCACATAAAAAAAAATAATAATTTAATAATAATAATAATAAATAATAATAACATTATATTATACGTCATAATGTATGAACATTAACAATTAAAATAAAAAATTCTTTTAATCTTGTTTTAAAATTATTTTATTTTATTTTTTATGACAACCTCTTCATCAGTATCGCTATTTTCCACTTGGTGATGTTTGTTTGTCTGTGTAGCATCTGGAAAGACACCATTAAAATAGTTTTGTTGCTTAGCCTTTGTTCTTTTAATAACTATGTTTTTTGCTATTCATCCATTTGAGAATTGACATGTTGGCCGGTTCCAATCATACAAGGGAGGCATATTATAATGTATGTATATAAGTACATATTTTCGGTTGAAACACTCATGGAGGAACGTAATGGAGACTTTAATAAATTACTGGCACTTATTCAGGGGCGTACTCAAGGGGGGGGGGTTGAACCCCTCCCATGACCTTACTAACCGATGCACTTTTGTGCGTTCTTGTTTATACATAATATAATTCACAGGAGCAATTTTCTAAAAAAAAATTTTTAAGAAGGGAAAAAATAAACAAATATATTTATTTTCAATTTTATATCAACATGCATTATACAACGATTACAAGCATTATCTGTTAAGAACTGTATTATGATAACCAGATAAAATTCAAATCAAACATACAAGGTGTATTGATAAGTTGTCGTCACTCTGGACGTATACACTCTTGATTGAAAATATTACCACAGTTCTATAGTCAACAGAGCGCGCTTCTTGTCCTACGAAGGCCTGTATATTCATTCTGTTAAATGCAAAATGTCTTAAAACTTCAGAATTAAAATGCTAATATTTTTTAAAATTGAAGTCAGTATTTACAAAAACATTGAATCATAAAAAGTTTTTTTTTTTATTGAGTTGGTATAATAAATTTGGAGCCTGTAATTATACATTACATTTGCATTTTATTCATTGGCAATATTTTTATCGAGTAGACATCAATTAGAAAAAAATATTATGTATAATTTAGTCACTTCTTTGGATATTTGCATATTTCTTAAAATCTTTAAATTAAATTAAAACTATTATGATTCTACTCCTAATTCTAATAGTAGTCTGGTAGAGTGGAGTATTATTTTCTAGTGCTCATAAAAAACTAAAAACATGTTTAAAATATTTTGCATATTTTATTTTATGATTAGGTATATTATTTATATTATAATATTATTCAATAATAGTTATCTTATAAACTTCAAACTAATTTTGAAAAATTGTTTAGTTTTTTTGGTGTTTTCTTGTTTTTAGCACCTTGCTCATTTTAGATTCTGAGCGGAGCGATGAATGTATTGGTTTTACAATGATGTGTGTTTTTTTTTATATTTTTATATTTTTATATTTTTATATTTTTGTGTCTGTCATCACGTTTTAGGACAGTAAAAGTGCTTCGATTTTCTTCAATAGTACCTTTTCTGATAGGAAAGTGAATCTAGTTGGTACTTTGGGGGGTCAAAAGTAAACATTTCCCAGTAGTTTTCACAAGCGCCGGGAAAAAACAACATAAAAATTAAGGAAAAACGGGAATTTTTACGCAAAATTGGTTTTCCAAAAAATCGATTTTGGTTATTGATGTAACTCTAAAACAAATGAACGTATATACATGAAATTTTCACTGGTTGTTAATATTTGCATTTTCTATACACGATAACATTTTCAAAATATTTTGATTTATTTTGAACTGTTTAGGGACATTTTCATTTTCCATTTTTTTTTAGTTTTTTTTCTAAAAATATCAATAACATTTTATTTGTTGGTTGCGAAAGCTTGAAAATTTAATAGAAGGCTCCTAATATGTTGTTTCAAAGGCAGATGAAAAATATTAAAAATCCTTAGTCACAATTTTTTTTTATAAGCATTTAAAGTTCAAAAATTGACAAAATATGGAAAAATCACGAAAATTAGCAAATTATTTTGAGTTAAGAATTCGTAAAAATTTTTCTTTTTAAATCTAAGATTTGAAAATGAAACACAAGATTCCTTATAAGATTATCTACCTTTATCAATAAAAAAATCTCTACCGGACAGTCAAATTAAATTTTTATGAGCGTTTGAAATTCAAATTTTTACAACATTGGATTTTCACTCGATTTCTCATGTAGCGATTTCCTTATTTTGTTGTAATTCAAAAACGAATAACTGTAGATACATGAAAATTTCACTGAATGTTTATATTAGCATTTCCTATACACCATACAATTTTGAAAATATTTTGACTCTTTTTGAGCTGTTTATGGACATTTACAGCTTTCAATTTTTTTTAGTTTTTTTTTCTATAAATATCAATAAAGTTTTATCTGTTGGGCCAAAAAGTGTAAAAATTTAATACAAGGCTCCTGATATATTGTTACAATATCAGTTGAAAAATATTAAAAATACATAGGCACGATTTTTTTTTATAAGCATTTATAGTTGGAATTTTGACAAAATTTATCAAAATCTCAAAAATTATCAATCGTTGGAATTAAAAAATTATAAAATGTTCAGTTTTTATAACTAAGAGTTGAAAATTTAAAACAAAGATTCTCTTAAATAATTCATACTGTAACCAAAAAATCTAAAAAATATATAAACACACTTATTTTTTACAGACATTTTAATTTCAAATTTAGACAAAATTTCATATTTAAACCAAGAATTACGATTTTAGTTATTTTGTTGTGATTGAATAATACTATTCGTGGGTACTTGAAACTTCTAAAGTGTACTATTATATATCTATGATAGTATCACGGTTTTTGTTGATGTATAACGCGTTATAAGTATCTAATGGATATTGTGATATGATTAATTTGGAATTTATTATAGGTACCTATTATAGGTCAATTTTTAGTTTAATACCATAGATATGTATATAATATGCCTTATACATAGACTGACATACCGTCACCGCTCAGAATCGTTTTCTTATACAATGATATTATATCATTGAATTCAAATTTAATACCATCCATTATACAGTGACCCACTTGTAACCTACTGTACAGCAGAGCGACACCCACTTGCCCACCTTTTTTTTATATTTTTATATTTTTATATTTTTAGATTCTGAGCGGAGCGATGAATGTATTGGTTTTACAATGATGTATGTTTTTTTTTATATTTTTATATTTTTATATTTTTGTGTCTGTCATCACGTTTTGGGACAGTAAAAGTGCTTCGATTTTCTTCAATAGTACCTTTTCTGATAGGAAAGTGAATCTAGTTGGTACTTTGGGGGGTCAAAAGTAAACATTTTCCAGTAGTTTTCACAAGCGCCGGGAAAAACAACATAAAAATTAAGGAAAAACGGGAATTTTTACGCAAAATCGATTTTCCAAAAAATCGAATTTGGTTTTTGGTGTAACTTTAAAACAAATGACCGTAGATACATGAAATTTTCACTGGTTGTTTATATTTGCATTTTCTATACACGATAACATTTTCAAAATATTTTGATTTATTTGGAACTGTTTAGGGACATTTTCATTTTTCATTTTTTTTTAGTTTTTTTTCTAGAAATATCAATAAAATTTTATTTGTTGGTTGCGAAAGCTTGAAAATTTAATAGAAGGCTCCTAATATGTTGTTTCAAAGGCAGATGAAAAATATTAAAAATCCTTAGTCACAATTTTTTTTTATAAGCATTTAAAGTTCAAAAATTGACAAAATATGGAAAAATCACGAAAATTAGCAAATTATTTTGAGTTAAGAATTCGTAAAAATTTTTCTTTTTAAATCTAAGATTTGAAAATGAAACACAAGATTCCTTATAAGATTATCTACCTTTATCAATAAAAAAATCTCTACCGGACAGTCAAATTAAATTTTTATGAGCGTTTGAAATTCAAATTTTTACAACATTGGATTTTCACTCGATTTCTCATGTAGCGATTTCCTTATTTTGTTGTAATTCAAAAACGAATAACTGTAGATACATGAAAATTTCACTGAATGTTTATATTAGCATTTCCTATACACCATACAATTTTGAAAATATTTTGACTCTTTTTGAGCTGTTTATGGACATTTACAGCTTTCAATTTTTTTTAGTTTTTTTTTCTATAAATATCAATAAAGTTTTATCTGTTGGGCCAAAAAGTGTAAAAATTTAATACAAGGCTCCTGATATATTGTTACAATATCAGTTGAAAAATATTAAAAATACATAGGCACGATTTTTTTTTATAAGCATTTAAAGTTGGAATTTCGACAAAATTTATCAAAATCTCGAAAATTATAAATCGTTGGAATTAAAAAATTATAAAATGTTCAGTTTTTATATCTAAGAGTTGAAAATTTAAAACAAAGATTCTCTTAAATAATTCATACTGTAACCAAAAAATCTAAAAAATATATAAACACACTTATTTTTTACAGACATTTTAATTTCAAATTTAGACAAAATTTCATATTTAAACCAAGAATTACGATTTTAGTTATTTTGTTGTGATTGTATAATATTATTCGTGGGTACTTGAAATTTCTAAAGTAATCTACTATATATATCTATGATAGTATCAGGGTTTGTTGTTGGTGTATAACGCGTTATAAGTACCTAATGGATATTGTGATATGATTAATTTGGAATTCATTATAGGTCAATTTTTTTTAATACCATAGATATGTATATAATATGTCTTATACCTAGAAGGACATACCGTCTCCGCTCAGAATCGTTTTTCTTATACAATGATATTATATCATTGAATTCAAATTTAATACCATCCATTATACAATGACCCACTTGTAACCTACTGTACAGCAGAGCGACACCCACTTGCCCACCTTTTTTTCTTTTGTAAGTGAATATCATTCTTGTTTTGACATAATGCGTTATGATATATTTGGTTAATATTTGACTGTGTATTTAGCAACCAACCTTTGTCAAAAAATTTGTTTATATATTTCTTCAATAAATATAAATTATGTTAGAAAAATAAACAGTGAAAAATGTATATGTAGTTTTCAAATTGAAATAATGCAACATTAAAAACATGATCTTTTATACCGGGACAGCTAGTTATATTTATTATATTTAGATATTTTACACTATAATCTAGTACAGTATTTCTCAATTTTTTTTGTCGTGAGGCTCCCTAAATTTAATGTAAAACTGTCAAGGCCCCCTTAATCAAAATTATTAATTGTTTTTTCTAAATTAGGTATATACTAAAATTACTTGTATTATTTCACACAGATTAATTATTAAAATGTATAGTAATTTAATATACTTTTGAAAAATATTAATGATAGTATTAAAATTTAAGTATTTATTCTTTTTCCATAAACGCTTAAAGTCAAAAAATAAAAATAAAAATAAAATAATAACATTTTTTACTAGTGTGCCTGGAAGTTCTAAGTACATTGAACCCTAAAATAATCTTAAAAGAAAACATGAACAGGTTAATCAATCGGAATCGGAATATTGTTCTTTAAATAAACATTTTTCATTTTTGAAATTTATTTTCTGTAGAGTACATTACCATGTTTATATTTAATATTTTTAAAAAGGAGGTGACAAAGTCCCCGTGATAAAAAACAAAATGTTCAACCCCCCCCCCCCCCCATTGAAAATTCCTGAGTACGCCCCTGCACTTATTAAACGCTCCAAATCCACACTGTGAGGTTTAGCTACAAGTATTCTTGCTAATAAAGTTACAATATTTATGAAATGTGGAGAAATGCATAATGTTTTGAATAGTTCTTTTAGATTCATATGGTTCGTAGTTGATCAATGTTTTCGATAGATAGTAGTTCCTCATACTCCATGGCTAATTCTTGTAAATTTATATCTTTGCCAATAGATTTATGGACATCTTGTATGTTTGTATGTGGTGACAAATGGACAAATGGTTTTATAGTTGTAAGAAAATTCTCATCGATTGAAAAACGCTGTTTTAAAAAATTATGGCACTGTAAATAGCAGAACACAGAAAACTGACCAATCGACAATCAATGAACATTTCAAAAAAAAAAATTGCAATTTGCATCTACTTATTGTCATGGACATAATCACGTTACAATTATTTTTTTTAAATATATATATGTTATCACAATTCATAGAGTAGGTTAACCTTAATTTGAACACAATCACAATATTTGACGACATAATGTAACGGTCATGACCACGGTTTTAGAACCGTTTTATGACCGTAGTTTTAATCTTTTGATAATCATAGATAAATATTTATTATCAATGTTTTAATCATAATTTCTAAAAAATTCAGGAAACAAAATGTCAAATGGTACCTATGTTACAAGTTCATAGACATAATATAAAATTAATTATTGAAAATTCAAATCATAATATTTTTTATGAACTGCACAACATTTAAATAAGAACTGCACATTTTTATTTAGAACTGCACATTTTATGCACAACTGCACATTAGCACAAGCTCTGCATTAAACGTTTATATAGGATCAAAAGTCCACTAAGAAGTTTCACTTAAAAAAAAAAAAAAATAAATAAGTATAAAATGTATTAAATAAATAATATTATAACATATTATGTATATACTACATATATACCTACTATAGTAGTTTTTAGCACTGTACAAATTGTACAATTATTAAGGGGACTGGAGCGTGATTAATTTTTGGTCTACAACATAGCTCTCGACATAGGCGTAACTAGACCTTAAAGTTAGGGGGGGGCTTCAGCCCTAACATATTTAATATGAATAACAAATGTGGGGGGCTCTGCCCCCCACACCCCCCATACACGTTCCTCAAATAACATTCATTATTAAATTATAATATTATTTTATTACTATACATTTTGTAGTGTGTATGGCATGTATAAAACAAATAATGAAAAAGTGGTTTTGAGGTAGGTAAACATAAATATAGTAATATATTATTAAGTATGATTTTAGATACAAGATAATTCTTAAAACGTAAGTGAACGTTAAAGAAATTTTAAAGATAACTATTTCAGCTTAAGCCTCCGCTCGGTGTTGGAAAATTTATTTAAAATATCTTCTTTGTTTAGAACGTTTGACAAATCTCTCTCAATTGATATGATTGATAACTTTGAAAACCGATTTGGTAGCATGGTTGACCTCATGTATGTGTTAATTCGACGCATAGCTGAAAACGTTCTTTCACAAGATGCAGAACTTGTAGGAATTGAAAGCGCTAAATGTAGCGTTTTGTATAAATTTGGGAAAACAGATTTTTCCACGATACCTTTTAGCTGATTTAAATGTTCCTGGCGATTGTTAACCTTTTCCAATTGAGTATCATAACAATTTTTTGCAACCAAAATTTCGGATTTTAAGTCAGTTTCATTAATATTTAATAAAGCTTGAAAACATAAGAAAACATTATAATATTAATAAACAAATTGTGTCTTACCATGTGGATTCACAGTACTTGCAGTTGATTCCCGTGGTTTCATTTTAAAAATGTTAAAAATATCGCTTTTTTTCGACATGACCAAGTAGGTTACTACCACCAAGTGAGGAAAACAACAACAAGCGAATAAAATCCGTGATGAACAAGATAAATTATTTAAACTTTAAATTAAACGCGGATTTCGATGAAAAACTGTCACCACACCGTTTTAATCAAGAAAAATAATAACGATGACTCGAGTACCAATTATCAGACACGAACACACAACCGCTGTACTCGGAGAATGACGAAGATAATATTATATAATCTGATTCTATTTTTAGCAAAATATCGCAGGCACAGCGATTGTCGTTACTCGTTAATCGTTATCACCATTCACTAATAACGAATAATCGTACGTCTTTAACGACTATTTTTGTGTTTAGTTTGTTGACAACTTCTAAGTAGTATTTCTGTAGTTAAAAATACTCGACATGATACGTATTACGTCTGGGCCATTACATAACAGTTTAATAACCAAAAAAAATAAATATTTTTCCAATATATTAATAAAAAAAAAAACGATATTTAAAATTAAAGTTGAAAAATGTAGCTACCGTTGGTGGGACTAAAAATTTTGACAGGGGGGGCTAAAATTTGTTTTTTTTTTTGGGGGGGGCTTAGCCCCCCAAGTCCCCCCCTAGTTACGCCTATGGCTCACGACTTCAATAAAATGTTCTGATATTAATTTTGAAAGCAGATTTGAATTTGTCCCAAAATTATCTATTTTTTGACAATTTCATTTTTTTGATTTTTATTTTCTTTTGCTAAGAAATTTACTAACAAAAAGAGTAAAAATATATCATATTCATAATTCAAATTTAAATACATTGATATAGAATATGAAAAATGTACGACAGTTAAAGCATAATAAATTTAGAGGAGAATTCAAATCTGCTTTCAAAATTTAAATCGGAACATCCTACTGAGCGTAGTGATTGAAGTCACTGGCAGTATTTTTTGAAAAATAATTTTAGTGATTTTATAAAGTAATATGCATGACAAATTAGATAAGTATCATCACAGTTGTACTAGTTTTGAGCAGTAGTTACGCACTTACGCAACTCCTTCACTTCCGGCCTATATCGTAGTCCTCCAAGTCTTCAAGTGTTTAGTATATGAAATTCCCAGGGTAGTAGTTAAATTCAACTGGTTTACTAATCGATTAGTGCAATTCATTACTTCTATAACTTATAAGTATTAAAAAAGAATTGCAAGACAAATAGTTTTTGGTTTACCTTACTTTTACTTTACGCTATGTTGTTGAAATTATAAATAATAATTTTTATTTTATTTTATATACTCAGATTTTGGCATCCACTTTACCTATATCATATTCTTCGTGCCAACTTCAAGGAGGTTCTTCTAACCAACAATTGAAATACTTTACAATATTGTTATGTTCTAACTTTGATAGTGCATCAACTTCACAAAATGCACGGTCTCTAGGTTCTTGTCTATTATAAATAAATAAAATAATAAAACAAATTTATGTATATACATTATTAAGTACATATTTATTATTTTATCCAATAAGTTGAATTTGATAAGCTATTGAGTAGGTACCTAGACTCAGTACAAAATAAAAGCGAGCCGGTTCTACAGTTATTTCCCTTTTCACCGGTCAGAAACTCAGAACCTATGCCATTATGTGGCCATGTGGGAGATGAGCTACGCCGGATAGAAACAGGTCACTGACCGGTGAGCTCTTCTTTAGTTTGAAGTATAGTTCTTATTATCAAAGTAATCTAGAGGACATATTTTAAAAATATGAATGTGAATTAAAAATCATAATATTATGCCATTTATTATGTAGTAACTACAGAAAATGGTACTTGTTTGTTATCGCCCCTCCAGTACATCGCATAAAATTTATCGCTATTGCTAATCGTTTGTGATCTATTTTAGAAAATGATAAAATGTAGTTAAAATGCTGTGGTTGATTGGAGTAATTATCTACGGGAGGTATGTGTATGGAAGCTTGAAAATAATCAAAATAAAAAAAAATTGGTGGTCCCGGTCTTTTTGTTGAAATAGATGAAAGTTTATTTGTGCGTAGAAAAAATAATGCTGGACGTATTCTGCCACAGCAATGGATTTTTGGTGGAATATGTCAGGAAACTAAAGCATGTTTTATAATCAGTGTACCTGATCGATCGGAGAAAACATTGTTACCTATAACACAAAGATATATATGACCAGGCTCAATAATTTTGTCAGATTGTTGGAAAGCTTACAATAATTTGCAGCGAGTGGAGTTCAAACATAATACTGTAAACCACACCTATAATTTTGTCGATCCGGACACAGGGGCTCACACCCAAAATATTGAGAGGTTGTGGGGTTCCGCTAAATGGGGGCAATAAAAATCGTCGTGGAACTAACAGAAATTTTCTAGAATCATATTTGGCAGAGTTAATGCGGAGAACACGTCTCGGAGAACAAGACGCATTTGAAACTATCCCCAAAGATATTTCCGAATTCTGGCCTCCATTATAACTATATATTCATATATTTTATACATTTTTTATATTTTCTAAATTTTTAATTTAAATTTTATACTATATATTTATATATTTAAAACTATTAAAATAAAATAATATTATACATCAAAATATTTTTATATTTATGGAGGGGCGATAACAAACAAGAGTGGCGGGGCGATAAATTTTATACGGTGTACAGGCGGGGCGATAACAAACAAGTACCACATTTTATAGTAATGTAATAAATAACTAATATAGTAATATCCCCTACTAAAGTAGTTTTTGGCACTGTATAAATTGAACTGTATTATTATTTATTATTAGGCTTGTACATGAGGTATTTCCGTGGTGTCGTTACATAATTGCATTTGAATATAAGCAAAAAGAAGTATTTATTATATCAGATTTCGGTAACGCACGGGTGTGCTCGACGCGGTATGATGGGTTTTCTACTTAGTGCGTGTCAAAAACTTTAAGGTCACCAAGCGGTTATCGCGGTTAGCCTCCAACGTAGCTCGAGAGTGAGTCAGCACTCGAGTTAATTCGAATCAGAACAGATTATCAGAATTATCAGAATTATGATTTATTAACATGTAAGATAATTCGTAATGAAAATAATTTGTCGCGTAATGCGCAATAAATAACAAGACAACTACAAAGAAAGCGAATGGCACTTAAACAATTAATTAATTGACGATAAGAAAAAGGACAGTCGGTCACGAGGTTTTCGCGATTCGGGTAAACGGGTAAACCGTTATTTACGAGTTGTAAAAGTGGCGTCGGCAAGGCGGGAGAGTACCTGTCTGTGTTGGTTACGAGCACGATTAAAGATATATATCTTTAATCGTGGTCACGGACTAAGATATAATGGACTGGAAACGACATGGTCGGCGGGGATCGGGGGACGGCCACGAAAAGATGTCACTTAGCTGATAAGAATACTGTTCTTGAAGTTTTCAGCGCTACCGGTGGTTTTATTTGGCTACACAATTTGTATCTTAGTCCGTGTTAAATACAGAGGGCGCTGTGAACTCCAAGAACAGATAGCGACCCCCCGCACTTTGCCTCTTGTACATACATTCGTGGCCATGATAAGCTGCTCGTTTCCAGTCCATTATATCTTATATAGTCCGTGACATAGGCGTGCGCACGGGGGCAGCAGAGGCAGCATATGCTGCCCCTGGACTTTCTTTGCGGCCACCGGGGCCAGCAAATATTAAATAATGGGCCTCGGTAAAATTATATTTCCACAAAATTTTTTTTTTGTTTTGATAAACTATAGATAAATATTGTATATATAGGCTTGTAGAAAAGTACACCTTTAGTGGCTTAGTACCTTATTGTACAACCTTTTATCCAAAAAAACAAATAACCAATACAATTTTAATTTTGATATTCAATAGTAAAAAAAGTAAAACTATGAGCTGGTTTAAATGGTGAATTTGTAAAATGGGCCGAATTAATTTCTTGCTGCCCCTGAAACCGGAGGCTGCGCACGCCTATGGTCCGTGATCGTGGTTACGAGAGGAGTTGTAGTCAAACGGTGGACGGCGCAAAAACATTGTTACCAACTGCCTAAAAGTACAACCGACAGCGGAGGGAGGTTATGTGGCGCTGGTTCGCCACAGTATTATTTTACCTGGTAAAATGTAAACCCCTTAAACCTTGGTACTATTTTACCATAACAAAATGCTTACAAAACTTTTAATAGGTACCGTGTTTTAGTAAGCCAATTAGAAAATAGTTGCTGACACGACGAGTTGTGATTTGTGGACCCACCTAATGATCAGTAGAAACCAATAATTGTGGTTCAGATTTGTTTTCGTCATTCGTTTCGTCACTTTCCAGTCTCCACTTTTCCTGTTGCCCAGTCGGACCTTCATCACAGCCAGGTAAAAGTAACCACTAAACGGCTAAACAGTAAACAACTAAATAATATTTAAACCAGTGTTTGGTAGGTAGTTCATTAGAGTAAAAACTACAACTATAAAATATAATGTCAGAAAAAAAGGAAACTGAAAATAAAAAAAAAAAATTGTAAGTACCTACCTACATGTGCAAACTCGCTACACTTTTACTAATTTTAACTATTTATGTTTTTTCTGCCATGTATTTCAAATTGAACAATAAATACTTTAAGACAACATATTCCATCTGTATCAATAGAGTATAACCAGCATATAGGTCAATTGCCAAGAGAAACCAAGTCAATCGATGGAAATCTTAAGCCAGTGTTTAAGGCACTGTGGATAGCTAAGTAGGTTATAAATTATAATTTTAGACGACGATCCACGTAGATCTTTGAAAATGAAGAAGTTTTGATATTTTATGTATAGTTGGTTTAAGAGTATATGATCAGTGAGAGCATGATTGTTTTGTCATTAATTGCTAAAAGCTAAAATTGTTGAATCCACTATGTATTACATAATATCATGAATACATTTTACACATTTATCTAAAATTACCAAAGTTGTTGTATAAATTAATAATTAATTACAAACAGTTTGTTGATCAAGAATGCGATGGACAGTATTGCAGCCAGAGAAGCAAAACATGACAAAAAAAGTGGTCATAAGGATTCAACTCTTAAAGATCTTTATAAAACCGTCTGGAAACTCAAGTACGTATAAACAATAAATTATCAGACACAAATATTTATATTACGGTATGCATATAATTATACTTTGAACAGTGTTTTTAATAAACTCATTAAAATAATGTTTTTACTGGGCAGGGTACAATCATGTAAGCATAGGCATGTCTATGGTGGCAGCCTATAGGGTGCTTGGGCTGCCCCTGCAATTTTTGAAAGGTGCCGGTCAACTGAAATCTAAGTCAGATGGTTATAACATTTCTTTTTTTTTTAAACTTGATTTTTTTGTGGGTATAATTATAATTACCATTTACTTACAAATATTGATTTCCTGACTTCCGAAATCAGAAAAACCTAATATAAAGATTTGAGACAGACGATGACGGTACAGTATGCATCTAGGTATTATTGATATTATTGTTGTATTATTTCTGATTTGTAGCTATGTGATGTAGGTAATCCAAGTCTGTTGATGAATAATATTTCTGAAATTACTGTAGATTATTATTATAAATAGATAATTTAGACTTTTTTTAAATTATGTAAATATTTCATTGTGGAGGGGGGGCCTTAAAAAAATACGGCATTGGGTTATTTTCAGTTCACTAATAAGGTAGCGCCGGTTATTAGCTAGGCTGCCCTTACCGCCTTTGCTTGTAAGTTTATACAACAATTTGTGCAGCAGTGTATGAGCATGATTTTTAAAAGATTGTACAATATTTAAATTTAAAGGTTAATATTTAAAATATGTTATTAAAAAAAAACTGGTTAAGTGGATGTCGCTCTGCTGTACAGTAGGTTACAAGTGAGTCACTATATGATGGTTTGTATTAAATTTGAATTCAATAATATCATATCAATGTATACGAAAAACAATTCTGAGCGAAGAAAGTTTGTCAGTCTGGATATTTTATATTGTTATCTTTTACTATAGTCTGAAAGTTGAATTAATAATACTATATAATTATTATTTTTTATATAGTTTCCATGGTGATAGACAAAGCGTTAGAAACTAATATCCCGTTTTAAGTGGTCTTTCGTAATTTGTCAGTGTTTTTATCTTAAATATTAATATTAAATTAATATTGAAAAAATCGAAAGATTACCTCTTTAAAGTACCATCTTGATCCAATTTGCTAAAAGATAAGATACGTTATATTGAAATCAAAATCATTCCTCCTGGTAGAAATTTTGTATGGAGGTTAAAATAAGATATAAACACAATTATAAAACCAGTAGCGCAATAGTTATTTAATGCCACTATAAAAACCACCGCCAAATTACTCACCTCAAAATCAAAAATTTTGAAAGTACCTTATAAGTTATTTAAATTACCAATTATGTTTCATTATCTCAAAATTATCTCTTCGGTGATAATCTGTAATATGCATAAGAACATGTTTCTTGATAGTTCAATTATCCACCCAGACTTATCTAAAATTGCCAGAATTGTTGTACAAATTAATAATTAATAATTAATTATAAACAGTTTGTTGATCAAGAATATGAAGGACAGTATTGCAGTCAGTGTAGCAAAACATGATGGCAAAATAAATGGTCATATGGATTCAAATCTTAAAGATCTTTATAAAACCATCTGGAAACTCAAGTACGTATAAACAATAAATTATCAGATACAAATATTTATATTACGGTACGCATATAATTATAATTTGCACAGTGTTTTTGATTAACTCGTTCAAATAATTTTTTTACTGGACAGGGTAACACATTATTCGGTTGAAGTATACTTTGTGCATAGTTAATTTTATTGAGCATTGTAACTTAAATTTAAAATCAATGTTTAGGCAATTTGAACTTAAATTAGATACAACGATTCCTATAAATTTAAAACATAGGTATTAATTGGAATTAATAATACAGAAGTATAACAAATATTAATTATTTTAGTTATTACTTATTATTAATTACTTAATTATTATTACATGACAAAAAAATGTACACTTTTACTGTTTATATTACAAACACGCATAGGTACCTATAATATAACATTTTCAATATTACCTTGTCAATTATAGCTATAAAGATTATATTTTCATCTACAAAACTACAAATAATTTAAGTACAGTAGAACCTCGATTAACCCTCAGTCTCGGGACCAGAGCTTTGACGGATAATCGAAAAGACGGTTAAGCGAGCAACAAAAATTTAAACATATATACATATTATTTATTTTTTTTTTTCAGTAATTATGACATACATATTGATATAATTAGGTACTATTACTTATTGGTACATTATTATTATTTTTTAATTTATTAAAAAGTTTCATTATTTACAATTACATACATACATACATACATACTTACATATATGTATGTATATATTATTATATATAACCTACTCATACACAAGTGGCCTGACGGTTAATCGAGGTTCTACTGTACTCATAAATTTAATGATTGGTAAATCAGTTTTAACTTTTATTTATTAATTTTTTTTAAATTACATGGTTACAATTTGTACATTTGTAAATGTAAGTTTATATTACAATTTGTGCAGTGCAGTAGTGAATGAGCATGGTTTTGTAAAAGCAAACTAAAAGTTATAAATAATAGTATTATATAAAATAAAAAACCATAGTAGTCGACATTAAGAGACTGCACAATTCTACAGTATATTCTGGGCAATGTGTAATTTTGCGTACAATTGAAATCAGGTAGTGTTCACATTACCAATTAGTTTACTTTACCCTTTATTATAAAATATGTATTACTATTAGATATTTTGTGTAAGAGAAAGAATAGTCGGTAGATACAAATGCATAATTGTACAAATAATTTATTGGTTTTAAAACGGATATGGGCATGTATTTAATATTTATGATATAATTGATTCAATATGCATATACTAAAGTATGTAATTATTTTTTGAAATAATTATGAATTCATGACATTGAATAGAGGTAGTAATAAATAATAATATACTAACAAATAGTTTTTATACTCAATTTTATGTTTTTTAGATATTTTAATTAGATCATTAGGTATTCTGTAACTAACATAAAACAAAAATATTTTTTAAAAAAATATATAATTTTTAAGAGTATAATGATTAGCAAACTAAAACTATCAATCTTGGTACAGAACGAGATAAAATTAAATTTTTTATACCTAAAGTAAATATTTTTTATTTATCAATTTATAAATTATAAGTATCAAGAAATAATTGAACCCCTATGAACTATTACAAAAATTTATTTAAGAAATATATATTCTAATGTAGCTAAACCTGATCTAATATTTGTTTTTCTATTTTTTAAGCTCTCTATTAGATGACCAGTTGCACTTCCAAACATGAATTCAACACAAGGATATTTAAATAACAATGTATTGATTGGCACTGGGGCAGTTCAAAACAAAAGGAAACATTTTTTATTTATAATAACTTAATAACTTTAACAAAATATACATGTATAAAAATTTAAATGAGTAACTTATCAATTAAAATTAAAGTAAAGTACAAACTATGTTACATTATTTCAAAATCATCACTTAGGTCATATACTCAAGAACACGTATCTTGATGGTTTAAATATCCACCCAGATATATATATATATATATATATATATAGATTATTATGTAGATTAGGTAAAACTTAATTTTCTCATAAAAAAATGTTGAATCAGTAACTATCATACCTTTTGGTTATCTAAGACTTCTAAGAAATATGAAAATTAAAATTAAAATTCCATTTAACATAAATTTCTTTCTAATAAATAGAGCAAAATTATTACAAAAAAAAACCATGTGAATAAGTAAATTGTAAAACTTTAAAATACGTAGGACACTACGGTGGTACACTGGTACGTCAAAATGGTAACTAATTAAAATTCTCCTTGTATTCCTAATTCTCAGAATAGGTAATTTATTTTATTTTATTTCATTTAATTTGTTTTATTTAATTATAATCAACGCCAGACAGCTTTTACAAAATTATACAAGAAAGAAAAATGTAGATAACAGATAAAGACATAATATTATTATAGCAACCTATAATAATATGTAAGATGCTTTACATATACTTACAAAAAAAAAAAAAAAACAAAACAAACGTGGTGAATATGATATTAAAACAAAAGATAGCCATTTTTTTTTTTCTATATGTGAGCCTATATGTCTGTATGTACTAAACGCTAAATACGGTTTAATAATCTGTATTATTATTTGCATTATTAATCATTCTTAAAAGTTGGGCATTCATGGAGAAGTTAGATTTATTGGTGGGTATATAAAAATTAGACTGAAGCCTAGTATTACTAGGAATACGAAAACTAATATCTCCAAGAAGCCTTGGGGCATCAACTTGACCTCCGATCAGACCCTGAATAAAAGTGATACCAAAGTTATCACGCCTAACTGAAAGGGAATCAAGTCTCAGAGCTTGACACGTTCGGGCAGACGGATGACCTAACAAGTAATTTTAACCTTGTTAGTTGAAGTATCACAAGTATAGTGGCTCTGGTCTTCAAACTCAAGGGACCTCGCATATTTATGATATTTATTATTTTATTGATTTTTTTTATACTTTTTTGTTACCTAGTAATTATTATAAGCATATGAATTTTTTCTGTCATTTTATACAAATTATCACATTGAATATGCCACTATTATCATTATAACTATATTATTTATCATTGATATTTTTTCTGTCATTTTATAAAGTTTTTTTGTTGTCAAATTATAACATTGAATGCCACATAATTGTAATATTTATTATTTCATTGAATTTTTTATTATACTATTATTATTAAGTAGGTATATATAATTGCAAATATCAAAATTTGATTCTATCATTTTATACTATTTTACATTATTTTTATAAATAATTTTATTTATTATTTGTATATTTACCCCCCCCCTATTTTACAGGCTATATATTGTAATTGTGTATATATTAACATGTGAGGGCAACTGGTATATTTTAAAAATCCCGATAACAGCCATGGGGGGCAACTGGTCAACACTCGATAAAAGTGGCTCTCCAACACCTAGTCTGTCAAGGATATAAAGAAGTGCATTACGGTCAATAGAGTCAAAAGCTTTTGAAAAGTCTGTGTATATCAATATCACATCAACTTGATTACCCTATTCAAATGCCGCGTGAAGGTAATATACAAAGTCTACATATCTTATCTTATCCTATTAATTAGATCAGGGGTCTCCAAACTACGGCCCGGGAATAAGTTTTAACCAGCCCGTGGCCCGCATAGGACGCATTGGTAAATATAGATAAAAAAATTATTTCAAAAATGTATTTATATTATATTATATTTATATCTATTTATTTTTATTTAAGTATATTGTAAAGTAAACAATATTCTATACAAAAATATAAAGTAAACATATTATTGATATAGGTACCTACCTATATTATCATAAAGTTAACAATTATGTGTTAATAAACTTTTGGCCTGCTAAGAGCATTTGATTTTTTTTGTGGCCCTTGAATAAAAAAGTTTGGAGACCCCTGAGTTTTAGATTATAAAAGTGTATATAGGACAGTCTTCAATGTGTAAGTATGTGAATCTACTATCCGAGTGTAAGTATGTAAGTCCACCATGCATTTGTTAAGGTCTCTAGTATCTTAGTTTTAAGGAGTAATATTCAGGCAATTCACATAACAAGAATTTTTAATCTAAATCTATGTGTGAGTAGTAAATGAACATTGGTAAATGTAATGCATTTATATACCCTGACATTACTACCCTGTTATAGAAATACACGATTGAGTGATATACATTTCCAATAACAATATGATGCAACATAATATGTTGAATATGGTGTAATGCTTTTAATTTTATGTTCAACAAAAGTTATTCGTTTTAAATGCAGTTTCAAAAACTTACATACATAGATATATTATTAACATCAATTGTAAATTCATCAGAATATATAAACAGTATAAAACTTAAAAACTGCATTTACTTGTCTAAATTGTATATATATTTTATGTAGGTATAAGGTAAATAGTTACATAAGATACAAACATAAGTAATGAATAAATTATAAAACTAAGATTTTATATATATTATTAAAAAAAATTATATAGCTAAAATTTAAAATATAAAATAAATATTATATATATATTTTTTGTCTAAGTTTAGCAATAAATAGAAGCAAAACAAAAAATACATATACATTAAATAGTCAAAATATAACTTTAAGAGTATGAAGTGAAGAATGCATTTTGAATACAGTAGAGATTGGACAAGTTTACTTTAATTAAATGATTATTTTTTTTTTCAATTAAATAAACTGGTTCAGACTGTACAGACTGTCATTTGATCATAAGAATCATAATTTATTTGTTCGTGACCTCCACTGACAAGTTCATTTAATTTAATCATTAATCAATTCTAATGTGAGTTGTATCTTATCATAATTATACAAAATTAAATTAATTGAATACAAAATAATTTATTATAAGAATGTAAACAAGTATACAAGAAGTCACTATTTCTATTTTTTGGATTTTATACATCAAATTTGACTTAAAATAATATAAAAAAAATTAGTTTGTTGACACATTAAAAAGACAGTAAATAAAAATAATCTGCATCTTATATGGAGTTAAGTAATATGTAATAATTATTAGTATTAGTCTCAATTATCTACTCACCAAGTATATTTAGTTTAGTTTTTACCAACAAACCATGTTTACTGTTTAGTAATCAAAAGCAAGATATTTATAAAGTAATATGGACAACTGTCTGGACACTGATGTGATATGGTATTTAATCTTTTAGTTTGGTAAATATTTAACCTTCAGGAATGTGAGTACCTATTCCGTCGCCCGGGTTAAAAGTGTCCTTTGATTAAACATAATATATTTTTATTTCACATTTATTTATTTTAAATTTAATATTTTCCTAAGTATATAACAAAAAAAGAATACTAAATGTAATAAGGTAATGCTTTTAATTTTACATTTGTTTTATTTTTTTACCTTTTAACCATTTATTTTATTTTATTTTATCTATTAATAAGAAAAATGTCAATCCCCTAAAGTACAGTTCAATTATAATAAAAATATTTTTTATTTTTTTTATTTGCAAATAAGTAATATACAATCTGTACCAAATGACACAATAAGCATATAGGCTCAGAGTAAAAATATGACATGAAGTAACACTTATTATCTGGAAATTTAATTTGAGGATACATTTTTCACAAGAAATATAAAACTCGGGAACTATTAAAATCAGGAAAATATTTTTCAGAACTAACTATTTAATGGTACATTTACCTAACCTAACCTACAAAAACATTTGCATCCATATTAATTAATAACGTCAAATGGTCATACAACTTGGGCAGTGGTATAACTTGGACCAAAATCATAACTTTTTATTTTTCGCGCCATAAAGCCCATAGATAATAATGATATCTTAAAGCCGTGGTATCAAGTGATAGAGTTATCACGCTATTTTGAATATTTTTTTCTAAATAAATGTATAATATGTATAATGGTATATAAATGTATATTGTTTGTTATATGTACATCAAAGAATGATGATATAAAATCATGGAAATAAATACCTACCGCAAAATATAATAAATAGATTAACATTTAACCTGTAGGTATCTGGTATATCAATTCATAAAAAAAAACCTTAAATCAGTAAATCACGTACTATTTTGAATGACAGAGTAAACTTATTAGACAATACTACAATAGATACCTATTATTTATTAAGTACATACATAGGTATTCCATTAAGTGGTTACATAATTAAATAGGAGATGGGAGGGGAACTAACGAGGGCTTAGCCCCACAAAAGTCCCCCTCTTTTTTTAGTTGTGTGGCATCGAAGCCCCCCCCCCAACTCACATTGATGTTAATAATATTAGCCCCCCTGAAATTGTAATGGATTTCTACCTATCAGTAGGTAGGATGTTAGTAATAATTGTGATTTGTGTTTTGTTTGTAGTAGGTTAAATATAATTTTAAATATTTTACATGTACCTACTACATATTATTTACTTTACAGATGATGAATTAAAAACTGTTGGGTGGATAATTCATAATTTGTAAGAATAATTATTAAATTATTTTAATTGTAATATTTAAAAAAAATAATATTAATTACATACATAGATAGAAAAAAAAGTATGTTGCTGCGCGCGGGTCGACAATATCGACACATATTCGGCTAGTCGTATTTTTGGAGCGGCGATACGGGAAAGGTAATTTAAGTCAACATTACATTACATTACATTAAATTAGAGGCAATTCATTAATAAATTGAAAAATTAAACATAATAGATAAAATAATTGCAAAATTATAATAAAATCAATTGATTAAAAAATTTAAAATTAAAAAATTAAAAATTAAAAATTTTCAAGTTTCTGATTTTTTCCTTTGTATTTACCTAACTACCTATTTGTATGCCAAATTTGAACTTTCTAGGTCATCTGGAACTGGGTTAGAATATTGATCTATAGGTAAGTCAGTGATAAAAATGACGATTTTCGGACGTTAATATCTAAATAACGGTTTGAAGTGTGTTTATGAAATTTAGAGCACATATGTATCTCGTTAGTCTCAATATATGAGCCAAATTTGACATGTTTATGTGGAATAGTTTTTGAGTTATGAGGGGGTCAAAAGTGGCTCCAAATGGTTCGTGTAATATTACACACGGTGCTGCTCGCCAGTTCTGTTAGCTAGAACTTGGCTTGATATTATTGTACTATAGTAGGTTTATACTATTGTTTTGTTCTTTGTTAAAAATATGAAAAACCAATAATTAGGTAGGTACATAGAAATTATAAATACATATAATTATAAAACCGTAGACAAAACTGTGTGTATTATCGATAACAAAACAAGGTTTTACTGCATTCAGTGAATCTCAGTGCACACTGCACAACTTGGACTCTCATGGACATATAACATTTAGTAAATAGTAGCTCAGTTAATCATATATTCATATATAGGTACCTCTTAAAATAAATGTGTTATACTATAAAATATATAGTAAATATAATTAATTATATAGGTATTATAATACTTAATATATTATATAAATATTTTATTATTATTTATTTACATTTTACCAATTTAGTACCAACTCGCACCTAGCCACTTAGGTTCTATAGGTACTTGCTATTTACTTATTATATATACTGTATATTATTGTATAGGTACTTATTATTGCTATATTTTAGGTGCAAACACAGCTTAAACATAATCTATTGAAATAAATAAAAATAAAAAGGTCTCTTGTCTTGCTTAAAAAGTATACAATTTATTTTATATATTTTTTGTTATTTACATGGAAGTCAATCTTTTTGTCTTTTGTCTGTGTTAATTATATATTTTTAAACCAATATAATACACTCATGGTGTGTCTATGAAACCTATCCTAACTAACTTCCATAAACTCTTAAATGCATAATATTATAGGAATTTTATATTTATATTTACACTATAGTAGGTACATTTAGAATGACGCTTGTGATAACTATAATATTTTATTATTATAATATGTTATAACTTATATGTGAAAAGTTAAAACATATATTCTAATAATTATCCATTGTTTTAGTTAGTGTATTTCTATCAGTCTATCAATACTATGTACCTACTTTTGTCTCTTGGTTTACCTCATGAACATTAGAGGAAGGACGCCGAACTGTGTATATAAAAGTGGTCTGTATGTACATGTACAGCATAGGGAATTTATTGGTTTTTTAATATTATATTCTAAATGGTTTAACTTATGAATAATTACTATAGAACATTTTTTTAAAACCAAATTGCCCTCGATCGAATATATGTGTTTCCAATAATATGCGACTTTTATAAAAAAAGATATAGTTGTTATCTCTTTTTATAAAAGTCGTATATTATTGGAAACACTTATATTCGATCGAGGGCAATTTGGTTTTAAAAAATGTTCTATAGTAATTATTCATAAATTTCACCATTTACATTATAATAATAAAAAACCATTAAATGTCCTATGCTATACAATATGTAAAAACGACATCATTACGGTCCGACGCGCATTCTGGCGGAATGCGATAATTCCGGACCATGTTTTTACGCTTCGTTCTGCTGTGTTCGGCGTCCTTCCTCTAATGTTCATGGTTTACCTATATGTAGGCATGTAGCTATATTGAATTACATTTATTAACCAACTTTCCTATTAATTCATACATATACATTACTTTTTAACTATTGCCTTGATAATATAAAACTGCCTCATAAAATATTATAATTAATGAATTAGGTACGTGTTATTTTTGACTCCAAATTTTCTTTTAAATATCATGTTTATACCATAAAAAATAAATTGTATGTGAAATTATGTTTAATAAAACAAATGTGTACACATTTTAATAATGAATCAGCCTTAAAAGTTTTGTAATATTCTCTAATACGATCCAAACTTGAATAGCCTCTTTAGATTGGCATTGGGATAGTATCTCCCAATATCAGTGTTTAAGTTCTGTTCAAAATAAATTTTTAGATATTTAAGCTATAATAATACGGATCAAAAAATTCCTCATACATGGTATGATCATATAAGCAGTTTTTTAATATCATTCTATTAAATAAAAGATTTTAATTGCTTAATTTAATACTCTTATTTAATATACGCAATAATCATATTGATTGCCCTGAAGTAATAGAACGTTTAAATTTTAAAATTAATACCTATTCTAGAAATAAATCTTTATATTATTATCCTTTATTAGGTTCTAGTGCATACAATATGCACTATCCTGTGAATAAACAAATGTTGGTTGGTAATTCTATCTGTATTAATGATTTATTTAAAACATCACTCAATGAGTTAAATAAATTATTATTATATTGTTTATTATATTATATTATTAATTATTATATTGTAATTTGTAAATTAAGTATTTTCACTAATTTTTGTAATTTTTATATTTCTTTGATATTAAATAATATAATATAGTATACATTTTGCCAATCTTCTTTTAATTTTATTATTATCTTATCCTTTTATTAGTTTTTTTAGTATGTAGGTACAGTTTTTAGTTTAAATTAAATGATTATGAATATTATAATTATTTATATGATTATGGTTACTTTATATACCTACCAATTACTATTACGATTACCTACTATACATAGGCGGGATGCCGAGTATGCCATAGCCCATGGGATCCCTGTAGAGTTATCATAACCATAAACCATATAGTTTTTAGTTGTAAATGTTTTGATTATAAATTAGAATCATGAACTATAATAGTTCATAGTATCTTGGTTCAAGAATTTAAATATTTTGATTATTTTTTTATATTATTTTCTTAATTCTTATAATAAAATATTGGGAGTTGAGACAAAATCAAATATTAATTAGATTTCATAATTATATTTTTATGATAATATAGTTGAAATCAAAATCCACTGTTTTCGGGAGAATTGCCGGTGTCACCAGAACATTCAGGCCCCTGCAGTATTGCTTATTTTCATACTACCTACAACTATCAGTAGTATATATTTGTATGTTCTGAGCACCTTTTTACAGGGAAATTTCTTAAATTTAAGGGGCCATTTCTACATTCTCCACTGTGTAACACATAAATACATAATCTCAAAAAGTGTAATGTATGTTCTGAGCACCTTTTTTACAGGGAAATTTAATCAATTTCAGGGGTAATTTCTACATGGTCCACCGTGTAACACAAAATTTTAAAATTTTAATAATATATTATTGTATTTATCAAATTTTTCATTTATACTTAGAAAATTAATATAATTTACTAAGTAATATTACTACTAAATTAAAAATAAAAATTACATAATTATTTTGTACCAATACATATACCTATACACAGTTCTGTGATGTGTTACAGGATCACATAAACTGTTTAAAAATCATACTTTTTAAAATGTTGTGTTACGCGGTGGAGCATGTAGAAATGACCACTTAAACTGATTAAATTTCCCTGTAAAAAAGGTGCTCTGAACATACATTACACTTTTTGAGATTATGTGTTACACGGTGGAGCATGTAGAAATGGCCGCTTGAATTTAAGAAATCTCCCTGTAAAAAAGGTACTCAGAACATACAAATATATAGGTACCACTGTCCACTACTATCAAAAATAAAAGAATTTCGTTTAGTTAGATTATCATTTTTTGTCATTATTATATTATTATAATATGATCAAATGTCTGTAGATTTCTATACTGTTACTTTAAATGAAATCACAGTACAAACTTTTCAAATTAAAATATCTAAAACCAATAAATAAGCTAATTAAAATGCATGTTAATTTCTTTTCGAATTATATGGCGAGTTATTTGTACCTATTATTTATTAAGAGTTTTTGGGGAGTTATTTTTTGGATTGAGCTAGGTATTAAAATGTTTTAAAATACCGGCATATTTTTCGAAAAAAGACTGCGCACGCCTATGCTAGGTACTAATATACACTATACACATATATGTATTAAGATTCAGAATGCAAACTACACAGATAAATAATTGCATATATGTCATTACGCACCATTATAATTGCTCATTTAAATAATAATTCATATAAGACATTCAATAAAAGGTACCTATATAATGTCATAATATAATTTACTATTATATAATATACAAGTACACGTATATGCCTTTTTTTTATGGAAAAACAAATTTAGAATATTTACAATCGGTATTAACAAGTTATACAGTGGCTAAATTTGATGAGAGTTTATTGGCGAAAAGGTGAAGAATTTTCCTTGTGGTTCACAATTGTCAATTCCTATCAACATTATATTATTCAAATATTTAGCCATGTATTAGTATACTTTTGCCCCTTGCTATTAAAAACTGATATTACGCTTACGCCACTGATATTGTTATATATAAATTATAATTTCTATTCTAATGACTGACCCATGTTTGTTTGATATCTATTAATAATATTTTAATGAGAGCAATAGAGCGTGGAAAATAAGCTCTACCCCCAATCGCGCTGTAATTCTCAGAATGTTATTGCCGGCGATCGGCAAGCCAATCATGCACATCTTACCGAGAAGCCGGTTAAAATAATGAAGTAAAATAATATGCACTGAAAAACAATACAGGGAAATCCAAATTTATTGTCCATGTGTAGGTATGTAATGTTATTATTGTTATCGTGTTTATTTGGCGATTTGTCTAACAACGTTTATCCTTCACGATTTCACGTCTTCGCAGTTCTTCAGTTGTTCTTGGCTATCATACATATTATTACATAATAACGTCCCTCTCGTGTAGGTTACAAAATAATATTGTAATAATGAATCGCATTGAAGACGACAAAGGTTTTTTATACAAATGTAATGGCGGTGAACGTAAGGGAGTTCGGTAAGTTGTGTTTGTTCATACTTGATAATTAACTTAACTTTGAATTTTGTATATTTATTTTTATTGATTAAATTAATAAATCTTTAATATATTTTTTATTTTAGTTATTTGACTTGCTACCAACAATTTTGCAAAGGATCGGCATCAATTAGGCAAAATGGTTCTATTGTAAGTGGTAAAGACCACAGTCCTAATTGTTTGCCTAATAATGCTGACAACGAACGCTTCAATGAAAAAATTAAATTTAGGAAAATTTTATTATTAAGATCTAAACAAGAAACTACTCGTTTAAGAACTATATACGATGAAGAATGCATAAGGTAAATTTAAAAATAATAAATATTTTGTTCATTTTGAAACTTTTTTTATTTATATGTACCTACATCCTTATTGTTGGTAATTTTTTATATTTAAGCATATTTATTATTTTTATTAAACTATTAATTAAATACTTATATACCTATCTATCCAATAACCTTAATCATCTCCTTATACTCATATATTCTTACTAGCTAGGTTAACATCACCAGTAAATGATTTTATTTTATTATATTATTGCCTTTGTAGTATAATATTAGTTAAGACGTTAACATAAATCAGATAATTTTAAACATAACTCATTTAAAGTTAATAAAATAGTGATTGAGTAAGTGCAAATATGGGTACCTTACTATAATTATACATATATTATAATATTTTTTTATTTAAATTAAAAATAGTAATGTGTTAAAACTTCAATAGGTATAGTTATCTCAAATCCATATAAAAAAAAAAAAATTAAAATAAATAAAACAATAACTAGAAAACCATAATAGGTAATATAATATAAATAGGAAGAAATACTTATTTGCTACTTCATAAAAGTTTTTCATTTTTTTGTCCCCATACTACCTCATTTGGGACATAATTGTAAACCGGGTTCATCAAAGTTAATTACCCTGTTGATATTATTTAAATTGTCTAAACTACCTTACTCTTCTACATAAGATAGATTTCTACTAAACCATTATTGTCTAATTGAATGCTCTGTTACAGCAGCTCTGGCTTATGAAATAACCTCAGTATGCCTTTTTGCTATATCTTTGTGTCTATTTAAAAATAATTTAAACCATTTATACCAGGCAAATTGTTCCTGAATGGATTTTTAATTGCAAATCCTTTAACAAATTTTGTATCGAGTCTTTAACATTTTCTGGGTCTACAAGGAAATCAAATTTAGCTTTAGCTAAAATTCAATTAGCAATTTTATTCTCTTCAAACTGTTAATGTAATTTGAGGACCCATTTTACGACATACCTATTGGTACTTTATTGTTTACTTTATTACTAAGTGTAGGTATATACTACACTAGGCACCTAGCTGTTTCTTTATGAACTTGATTTTGTAACTTATATACTATTAATAGTGGAGTTGACTGCATTTTGTAGATCAACCTCAGTGTACTGGAATTATACATAAGTTTTTTTTTCTCACCACATCATTCACAGTCTTGTGTTTCAGAGTTATTCATGTTTCAACTACTTACAAATTAATTAATTTAACTTGATTTAAAAAAAAATGTAATTTATAAAGTCAGAACCTACGAAATTTGCTGAAATGTGTGTATCTTTATAATCAAAAAGAAAATAAGAATAGTGAAAACTTTTTTAATTAAAATGTATGTTCATTTACTGCATATAAATATATTACAGAATTCAATAAATGAACATGTTCATTCACTGGTTAGAGAGCATTTTTATGAAATCCAATGAATGAACACCCGTTCATTCACTGGTTTTTCTCTAAATTTGTAAACCTGTGGCTGAACACCGTTTAAGTAAAAATTAAAAACTAATAATAAACGTTATTCTGATTGTATGAATAATTATTAAAAGGACGCTATACCCACATGCGTTGTCTCCGTCTTACAAATGTACAACATAGCAAAAAAACTATTTTGTGCGGGATAGGATAGAACCACTCCCTCTGTATTTATAGTAGAATAATAAAATAACCAAAATTCCACAAAGCATAGGGAACAACTTTATCTGTGTCATAGCGTTTTATTTTTTTTTTTATAGCATTTACCAATCATTTTTAATAATTAAATGAAAAAAAACAAAAAAAATCCTAATGTTCTCAAACTGTTAACTTTAATTGTGTCTTTTAAATTAGAAATCGTATTGGAGCTCTTCAATATGGGTGGCCGGTGGCCGAAATATCTATGCGGCTTGCAAGGAAAAAGGCTACACCTGCATTGCCACAGACTCTAATCGCCTTAGCAGATTTTTTAGACATTAACCCTGACCGGTACAAATGTTGTGAACGGCCTTTTTACCAAGAAAGAATTGTTGATGGACTTGGAAAATGTTCCATAATATTTGGTTGTGAAGAACTGGTTAATGGTGTAATTCGACTTGGTGGAAATGAATTGCATGCAAATGCTACATTTAAAGTAGTACCATCTAAACCAAAAAGTCGACAAATCTTCATCATGCACATTATTATTCAAAACCATGTAAGTTTATTCAAAATAATATATGACAGAATATCAACTTTGATCATATACCTACCACTATTAGTTAACATGTTAATATATTTCTAACTGAATAATTCAATTGTTATTTTATATTTCAGTCCATCCCTATTATGTATGCATTAATGGAATCAAAAACTCAAGAAGCCTATAGACTAGTACTTGAAAAATGTAAATTGCTGTTCCCACAATTGGCTCCCATCATAATTATGACAGATTACGAGAAAGCATTAAAAAATGCTTTTTTATCTGTTTATCCTAATGCAAACTTATATTCTTGTTGGTTCCACTATGTACAGGTAATAAAATAATTAGTTAATTAACCCAGTTTATTTCTTATTATTACTTATAAGCTTGGTAGATTATAATATTATAATCTACCGTACTTATTAATAAAGAGCGCGGATTTTTATGCAATTGCTTATTTTTGGGATTTTTGTTGGTTATCTTTGTGAATTTTAATAGTTGAAGCTAATGTAAATTTGTTTTTGCATATTACTGCATGTGTTATGGTTTTTGCATATTTGCGCATGTTTTGAAAAAACTGAAAATTTAAAAAAATTATTGCCCATTAATTTTAATAAAATTAAAAATTATTTTTTGATTAGGTAGATATAGTAGATGTCTATAGTTATAAGTTGTTTAATTTGTTTCAAATTATTTTAAGTCATAAATTTATAAGCAAATAAAAATTATGAATTTTTTACCATATTACTCAATTTAAAGTTTTTTTTCTTGAATATTTTCACGATTTTGACTGCATATTATATGGAATATTTTGATACTTTTTAGTGCATAAAAATCCGCTATTTTCTATTTTTTTTTAAGACAGTAGATAATCTGAGTTGCGTACTTGTTATAATTTTACAAAATATACTATACACCTATTTATTATTGTGTATTTTAAGTATTTATAACTCTTATAAGGTTCCCCAATATTATCTGTTGACGTAGGTATTGTGTAATTTTTTTTTTAAATATGTTTTAAATTATTTTTTGTTAGATATAAATAATTGTTCTTTACAATTTTGTTAATTTAAAGAGTGGCTTTATATAAATTTGTTCCATTACTGAATAGATATTTATTTAATCATATATTTGTATTTAGAGTTTAATGAGAAACATTCAACGAAAAGGCCTAACAACCTATTTAAAAAACTCTTATGAGGCACAAATGTGTGTAAAAATGTTTGCCGCATTGGCACTTCTTCCAGCAAATCTAATTGAAGAAGGCTATCAATGTATACGGCAACATGCAAGGAATAATAATTTACAACTAACTCCATTCTTCAATTACTTTAACAGGTAGATGGCCATACAAATTTAATCATGAATTGTGATCATTTTTAGACACTTTTAATTGAACTATGTCTTAGCTTTTGGTTACGGACAGTAGGCCCAGAAACATTTTCTGTTCATGGAATCGCTAGGAGAACAAATAACAATGTTGAAAATTTCCATGGACGTTTAAAAGAAAAATTTCAGACTTCCCATCCAAACCTATGGACATTTTTAAGTATGTCCTTCTTAAAATCTAAAATGGTTTTTAGTCAGAATAATGTGACTGTAGCGATTTAAAATAGTCACTACTAAAAGTGTACACTATGCTCTAGTGTTTTGGATGTTATTATTAATTAAAACTACTCTGTTTCTTTTCAGAACATTTGAATGAACTAAGTTTAAAAAACCACATTACCATTGCACAATTGAGTCAAGGTCAAAAAGTATCCAGACCAGTTAAAATAAAATACATTGCCAATTCAGAACGCATAAAAATTGCAACTGCACAATTAAATCTAGGAACAATTAATGTGTCTGATTTTTTAATTCAATGTTCCTATACCGCAGAGACTTATATTCGAGAAGAATTAAACTGGTACACTCTTGTCGAACCTAACCTTATAGTTGATAATGGTAGGTAATAATTTATTTTTACATTATTTAAGAAAACATGTATTCATACATTTTAATTACAATTAAACTCATTAGATGATCTCACACAATCTGATGGAGATGATAATGTATCGGTCGCTGAAGATATTGTTCACCCCGTTGTAAATTTTGGTAACTAATGTTTAAATTTTAAATATATCTGAATCAAATTAATATTTTTAAGTACACATTAATTAAAAATTAAAATTTAACTTATTAGCTGATCCCACACAATATGATGGAGATGATAGTCTATCAGGCACTGAAGACAATAATCAAGTAGCTGAGGATTCTGATGGTAGTGGAAATTTATTTATTACCAGACATGTGCAAGCTGTGATAAGTAATTCACCTGCACAGGCTAATTATAAGACATTTTCATATGATTAATTTCAGCGATTCTCAAACTATGGTACGCAGAAAGCTACATGGTGGTATGTGGGAGTGTGCGGCAGCAATAAGTTAATACTTGTGACGGATCTAATGTTAATTTATGTTTTGTTTAGATAGGTACTTAATATACTATTAAATGTACCTAAATTGTTATTGTTAAAAATGTATTGAACATTTTGAATAGTTCTGTTTTTAATAATTAGTGGTACATGGTCGATACATAATGCACATGAATGGTATGCAAAAAAAAATTTGAGAATCGCTGATTTAGTTAGTTTTGTTATTTTTTATTATAAATAAAATTATATATAATATGATACATTTTGTTTGATAATATATTAATATGGTTATTTTTATTAGGGAATGAAGATGATTTTATACTTGAGGAAGAATTAGATCCGGATATGGTCAACATGATGGAAATAGATAATCGGAGACGAGAATTAGAGATACAAAATATTCCTTTTGTGCAAGTACCTATAAATCTTCCTTTGCCACCAAACAGTAATATATGTGTAGTGTGCAAAGATTTAGAAAGAACACATGCCTTGATCCCATGTGGCCATAAAGCATTATGTGGTAATTGTGCCGAATTGTTGCAACCAAAGCGTTGTCCATTGTGCAAAGCGAATTTCAGTTCAACTCTACGTATTTGGTCATAATGTTCACTGTTTTTAATTTTTCTAATAACTTCTACTATAATTTGATTTTTATATTAAATAAACATTTAAATTTTATTTTGTACCATTATTTTCCTTTTCTTTTTTTTTTTTGTATAGAACAAAAATGTAAATATAGTTAATTTTTTAAGTATAGTATAGCTGTAATTGTTGAAAGCAGGGTTCACATGTTACACTATTAATTTCATAACTAACGCGATATATAGTACACTATATATACTTACAAGTGTACTAAACAGTCGTTAAGTCGTACACCATGTGAGTGTGTTAAACTCCTTAATAACTATTTTTTTTATAATATAATTGTAAATAATATAATATACACTTTTGTTAGTTGGTGTTGTAATGTATTATGATTAATGAATATGTCTGTATAATAAATACAACTAAGTTAAACACAACTTAGACCTTTTATTAAAATAATGTTTATTGAACGAGAGCACTACATAACGGTAGATACACTACAAGTCAGAGAACGGTCTACTATAGATAATGCTTACCGCTTAGTAATTACCCACTAATTATTATACTGATGGTTAAAATAGTTGAAAATGCCATAAACACATCTGATAATGAATTATAACTTTACAGTGTCTTATTTTCGCATATTATAAGTTAAATCTATAAAAGTAAGGTAGGTAGGTAGGTACCTACATTTAATATTTAAATATATTTTGAATATAGTCCTTAAGCTTGTCTTAAAACAAAACAACTCAATTATTAATACCTAAATACCTATTTAATGTATGTGGGACTTTCCACGGGGTGCCGCCACTGGGTGACTTCCCCCTCCTGTTTACCAAAAAATCTTCACATTTACTTATTGTATCACTTGTAAATACAGATTGTAAATATATTATGTTTGTTCAATAAAAAAAAAAAAAAAAAAATGTATGTGGTGTTCGGTGGCGCAACTAGGGCTGAAATGATGGGGGGCTGTAGCCCCCACCTGACGTTACATGTACTAACCCGTGAGGGCAATGCCCCCACACCCCTATATTTGTTCACTTAAAAATATAAAAAAATCATACAAACAAAATCAATTATTTATTTACTCAAGTATTGAATTATACTTTATTTTTTAATATTTATAATATAATTTTCAAACATTAACAATAATATTTTTTGCTTAATAATAATACCTTTATATTATATTATATTATAATATATCCCCGAAATAAAATATTACGTTTCCTAATAATATTTTAACGATATGTAAATAATAATTATTATTAGAAGTAGATTTTAAAAGTTTTACTTTATATAGGTAGATATTCAATATTTAAAAGATTATAAAATAAAAATATTTCGAATAATCGATACATCAAATAAAATAATTAACTACCTATTAAACAAATTGTTAATGAATGTAGGTACCTAATCAGTAATCTTTTAAAAGAACTATTAGCATATGTTGTTACACATCGTGATATAAAACATATATATTTAAGTATAATAATTATTTGTAATTAAATATTAATAATGTAATGGCTGCATGCTAGTTGCGTCCCAAAGATAACTACGAAAAAGGGTAATCCGAATTGCGGCCCGAGTTTTTTTAACTCAAGATAGGTAATTATTTTCATTTTGACTGATAAAATATAATCACATTATCCATATTTTTTTTCAATATAAATTTAAAAAATAATGTTGATTGATATAGCTGTACTAAAAAGATTTATACAGCATATAATTAACTTAAATACTCGCAGAACAAATATAATTGAAAAAGTAACATTTATTAGAAATGCTATGAAACGGTTAAAAGAAAACCAAATTAACAAACTTGAATTTATACAAATACTATCATACCTACGAAGTTTACTCAATTATACTAACATTTTTAACTAAAATATCATATACGTTTTTACCAGTGCAAAATTTTTAAATAAAAACAAAACATAATTTTTAACCTACTTGCAATATCTACTGGTGCTACAGACAGTCTGTATACAAATGTGAAGGAAAATAAAGGTATTTTTAATTTTAATTTCCATGTTTCAATTAATTTAATTTTAAATTTCGGGCCGAAATTCGTATGCACCCTAAAAGAACTCGGGTCCCAATTCGGAAGAAATTTTTACCGCGGGACGCAACTATAGTAGCCACCAAATGTAATAATTACACCAATTATGTTTTAAAAATGCCATGTGATTGTCAGTAGTCAGTAATATTGTAGTCTGGCCCTGGGTGTTATTTTTCGTAGGGTCGGTTTTTTTTAGGGGAATTTTATTCCGCTATTACCTATCTATACATTTTTATATTGGACAAACTACCAACGATTTTTAAAAAAATCTTGGCTTAAATTTTCAGTCCTTAGATATACATTTTTTTTGAATTTTTAAGTACAACACAATTTGCACATTTTCGGGATTTTGATATAATTTATTTTGTCAACATTTTAACGTTAAATGCTTATAAAAAAATTCGTGGCTATGCATTTCTTAAATTTTTAAATTATAAATAGAATAAATTATGAAGAACCTTTTATTAAATTTTTCAGTTTTTTCATCCAAACAAAATATTTTCATCGTATTTATATAGTGTGTAAAATAATTTTAACATTCTGTGAAAATTGCAGGTATCTACATAATTAAACAATCCTAATTCATTTTTAGACCATATCATTTTAGATTCCGAGCGGAGCGATGAATGTATTGGTTTTACAATGATGTGTGTTTTTTTTTTTTTATATTTTTATATTTTTTTATTTTTGTGTCTGTCATCACGTTTTAGGACAGTAAAAGTGCTAGGATTTTCTTCATCAGTAGCTTTTCTTATAGGAAAGTGAATCTAGTTGGTACTTTGGGGGGTCAAAAGTATAAATTTCCCTGCAGTTTTCACAAGCGCCGGGAAAAACAACATAAAAATTAAGGAAAAACGGGAATTTTTACGCAAAATTGGTTTTCCAAAAAATCGATTTTGGTTATTGGTGTAACTCTAAAACAAATGAACGTATATACATGAAATTTTCACTGGTTGTTTATAATTGCATTTTATATACACGATGAAATTTTCAAAATATTTTGATTTATTTTGAACTGTTTAGGGACATTTTCATTTTTTTTAGGTTTTTTTCTAGAAAAATCAATAAAATTTTATTTGTTGGTTAAAAAAACTTGAAAATTTAATAGAAGACTCCTAGTATATTGTTTCAAAGGCAGATGAAAAATATTAAAAATCGTTAATCACAGTTTTTTTTTATAAGCATTTAAAGTTCAAAAATTGACAAAATATGGAAAAATCACGAAAATTAGCAAATTTATTGAGATTTGAAAATGTAATACAAGATTACTCATAAGTTTGTCTACCTTTATCAATAAAAAAATCTCTACCGGACAGTCAAATTAAATTTTTATGAGCGTTTGAAATTCAAATTCTTACAATATTGGATATTCACTCGATTTCTCATGTAGCGATTTCTTTATTTTGTTGCAATTCAAAAACAAACAACTGTAGATACATGAAAATTTCACCGAATGTTTAAATTAGCATTTTCTATACACCATACAATTTTGAAAATATTTTGACTCTTTTTGAGCTGTTTACGGACATTTTCAGTTTTCAATTTTTTTAGTTTTTTTTTTTATAATTGTCAATAAAATTTTATTTGGTGGGCCAAAAAGTCTGAAAATTTAATACAAGCTTTCTTATATATTGTTACAATATCAGTTGAAAAATTTTAAAAATACATAGGCACGATTTTTTTTTATAAGCATTTAAAGTTGGAATTTTGACAAAATTTATCAAAATCTCGAAAATAATCAATCGTTGGAATTAAAAAATTATAAAATGTTCAGTTTTTATAACTAAGAGTTGAAAATTTAAAACAAAGATTCTCTTAAATAATTCATACTGTAACCAAAAAATCTAAAAAATATATAAACACACTTATTTTTTACAGACATTTTAATTTCAAGTTTAGACAAAATTTCATATTTAAACCAAGAATTACGATTTTAGTTATTTTGTTGTGATTGAATAATATTATTCGTGGATACTTGAAACTTCTAATGTGTACTATTATATATCTATGATAGTATCACGGTTTTTGTTGATGTATAACGCGTTATAAGTATCTAATGGATATTGTGATATGATTAATTTGGAATTTATTATAGGTACCTATTATAGGTCAATTTTTTTATACTATAGACAAGTATATAATATGTCTTATACAGTTATACCTAGACTGACGTACCGTCACCGCTCAGAATCGTTTTTCTTATACAATGATATTATATCATTGAATTCAAATTTAATACCATCCATTATACAGTGACCCACTTGTAACCTACTGTACAGCAGAGCGACACCCACTTGCCCACCTTTTTTTCTTTTGATTTTTATGTATTTCTGAATTTGATAGTTCTCGGCACTATTTTTTCTAAAAATAAAATCCCGATTTTGACGGTTCCTGAAAAATATTTTTCCCAAAATTGAATTTCCTGCATAAGAAGTTTCCTATGAAATACTGTTTCAGATTTTTTTCGTTCGTCTAATATACACTGCATGTAATTAAACAATTCTAATTAATTTTATCCCTGATTTTGATGTTTCCTGATTTGGATGCATTCCCGAATTTAATTGTTCCTGAAATTATTTTTTCTAAAAATAAAATTCCCGATTTTGACGGTTCCTGAAAATTATTTATCCCAAAATTGATCTTCCTGCGTATGCATTTTCCTAAGAAATACTGTTTCATGTTTTTATGGTTCCTATAATAAATCGTTCATGTCGTTAAACAATCCTAATCAATTTTTGTCCTGATCATTTTTTTCCTGATTTTGACGCGCTTCCAACCCGAGATAAGACAACGCGCGAACGCGCCGACGTAATCGACGATCGATGTTTTTTTTTTTTTTTTTTATAGGTTATTTTAATGCAATTGTTATACGTGTGCGTTAAACTAAAGTAGAACTAGATAGAAAATAGACAGAAAATAGTGTTCTGAACGAGAGAAGAGAAAAAAAATAAAAAAAAAACACTCAGAAAAATACAACATTGTGACACTAGTTGCGATAAGGGAACGATCGAAGTGCGTGCGTAGCGAACGACTTCCACCGCGGGACTATAATAAAAATATTAACTTCAAAAAATACAAAATTGTTTTTTCAATGTTTTCTTTGTGATATTTATTCATTAGATTTTGTAATTTGTAATTTAGTTATATAAAATAATAAGTTTTTGTACATCAAGTGTCAGAAATAGCTAAAGTGGATTGTTGTGAACAAGACATCTCTAATATATATCATTTATAATATTAGGCCGTGTCCTTGAGTATAGGTAGGTGCAACATTTTAATGTTATTAATTATTTATTAAAGTTCTAATATTAATAAGGCAGAATTTAAATCCCTACTCATGGTACCCAATCTATTTAGTTGTATCCTAATCACAGTCGCACAGTATGGCACTTGACACGGATTACAGAATAACACAATATTATTATAGATATCGGATTATTAATTTTTAGTTTTCGCTTTTGCGGTATTGCGGTATGGTTTCGAAGGTGGGAATGTCCGAAAGTCGGGTTAAGTGTATAGAAATCTCTCTTAGATCGTGGAAATCGGTAATTTAATGGGGTTGATACGGTCGCCCAGCAAATGAATAGTGCTTTTTTTTAATTAAAAAAATATATAAATTGTAAAACCGTGTTGAGTGTTTAGAAAGTCAGTGAAGTCATGGGTGTCAGACGATACCTAACTGATCAATCCGCCCGTGGTGGATTGATTACCATAATATGTGCCTTCGCATGTCCTGTAGACTGTGTTTTTCAAGTGTAAATTCAAAAATCGTGATGGAATGTCTAGCAAGTCAGTAACCTCAAGTGGAAATTGATTCTGGAAAGTTCTGCAAAGGCATCTAGTCAAGAGGATTGAGGGAATGTGTACCCTTGTATGTTGTTTATATTACGGATAATCTGAATATTTTTTTAGAATGAAAATCGGAATAATTGTCGACAAGTATTTAGCTGGAATTAGAAACAGTGGTTTTTGACAAAAAAGACGTGGCGGCCGAGAAAGGGATTTATTCCTGGCCGTTTTTAAGGAGTTTAATATAGGCAATTTTCTACGTAATGTTACAAGGCTCATGTAAAATATGCAGTCCTGTAAAGTATTTGAGTAAAAGTATTTGAGTAAAAGTATTCAAATACTTTTTTAAGTATTGAATAACTTTTTAAATACTTTCAGCATGAAGTATTTTGAATAGTATTTTAAATACTTTTTTTTGTATTAAATACTTTTTGGTATTGAATGCTTTGGTTTTTTATTTCGAACATTTTATTTTTATTCGAAATAATTTTAGAAATTTTAGAATAAATTAAGAACACAAAATAGGTAGTATCACCAATGGGTGGTTTCTTCCCTCAAAAAAAATCATACGCAAATACCCTATGCACATTTGCTTATTGTTCTAGTTAAGAACAGATTGTAAATTTCATGTAAAAAAAAAAAAAATGTAATAAACATTTATTTAATAAATAATAAATAAAAATGATTATAAATTTACTACCTATGTGTCTATATTACAATAATTAGAAACCCACTTTAAAAACCAAAAGTATTTGAAAAGTATTCCAAATACTTTTTCAAAGTATTTGAGTAGTATTTGAAATACTATACAATTAAAGTATTTGAGTAGTATCTTAAATACTTTTCAAAAGTATTCTTTACAGGACTGAAAATATGTATACTAGCTAGTAAGTGATCATTAGTGTGAGTGACTGTGTATAAAACACGATTTAAGATACTAAAGATAGTTAAGAATGTTAGGATATAGTACTACCTTAAATCGTGGTTTAAAATAAATAGAGCAGAGCTAGCGCACTGGCACCCGCACGTAATTATAATATGTCAATGTAACGAAATATTTTCATAATTTATTATATTAATTAAATATAATATACAAAAATTATTTGTTCGTTTTTTTGGTCAAAATTATCAATCTTTTTCCAATCATATTAAGAGGCCTCGACATAGCTTATTTAAAGTGCGACATTTAGGCAATTTATCTCGTCTTAGGGATCTTTGAGTTGTAAACAATTAGTGTGGTTGAAATTCAAGGCGGGTACCACTCATGTAGGTACTCGCTGCACATGTCAATAACAAGATAACAAATAAAAATATAAATTAACGATTCGAATTGTACGACAACTTACTTATTGTTTTAACAAAATAAAAGTTAGTTAACGTTGTCTGATTTTGATTTCGGTAGAAAAATGTTTATCGATCGTACTAAACGGTTTTCGTTATAAATTTTAATTATGACTTGAAAAAAACCGTACTTACAAGTTTTAAATTACAGTTCACAATATTACAACATTTAATTTCTACAAAGTGTTCGTACGATATTTAGATAATTCATATCAAAATAATAAGCAATCATAATAACTATTTTATTATGTGTAACCGATAGTAGCCATATGTTATTTAAACAAAGGAATTAATTTAATTTTTTTTTAAATAAAACTCGTTTATTGATGGTGGTTATAGCCTATAATACTTTAGGGTATATTGTAGGCTAAAGTTTTTACAAATACCTTCAGAGGATTATCAGAAATAACATTTAAAACTATTTTCTACTTTATATAAAAGTTGGGGCCGACTGAAATGTGGGTTTAGTTTTTAAATAAGGACGCATCAAATGTGGCAGCATTTTCAACAATGAGTATCTACAGTCTTCAACATGAACATATAGTAAGCATGTTGGAGACAACTATTATTAATATTATAGATTCTTAGAATAATTTAAATGCAAAATTTCTACTATTTATAATAGTAATATGATATAACCAATGGCATCCTCTTTACAAAATGTTGTATGATTTTATTGTTAGCCGAAAAATAAAATCATGTATGAGCTATTGAGCTATCCTCTAGCTTGGTAACTATAAGGTTTGAAAAAATAAGCTATAATCACTTTTCAAGTCACAACAAACTTTTAGATAAATACTATAATTTTGTAATTAATGAATAATGATCCCAGCTATCACGTATGGGACCAGACGGCTAGATTCGGTCCCAGAAACGCACCCTCGCAACTGTTGATCATCGATAACTGCTATACCCGGTGTTGGTCGGAACACCGATGGTCACGTCGTAACAGCTGGCGTGCGGCCACATCGAATCACACATTTACGGTCGTCTTGAAATATGGCGTAGCACACCGGCCAGACCATAATATTACAAATTATATTTTTTTTACTGGACTAGATGCCTTTGCAGAATTTTAATCAATTTCCACTTGAGGTTACTGACTTGCTAGACATTCGAACACGATTTTTGACTTAACACTTGAACTCATGAAAAACACAGGACATGCAAAGGCACATATTATGGTTATCAATCCACCACGGGTGGAATGATCAGTCAGGTATCGTCTGACACCCATGAATGGACTGACTTTCTAAACACTCAACATGGTTTTACAATTTGTATTTTTTTAATTAAATTATAGGTCACTGTTAGGCAGTAGCTAAATTTCAAAAATTATACTAATCAGTTTATATTTTAAATACACAACATTATAAAATCAATACATTCATCGTTCAGCTCAGAATTTAAAACTTAAATATTTCAATTATTTTTTATTTTCAGAGGATATATATAATTTGTATTCTTTAATATTCTATTTGCTCACACCATTTTAAAATAATAGAAGCCACTAGCCGATTTACCTGGGCTAGGTTAGGAGTACTGTCTTGCTCACAAATATTGAAATATTTAGCATTATTTTCATTAAAATCCTGAACATTTTTAATTACATAATTATGTACTACACTTAATACTCAATCTTTTTTTGGTTGCTACGACGCGATTCTATAACACCTAATATCATATTGTAAACCAAATGGCTGTATCAACCTAATAAAGCCATACGAAATAAAAAAAAAAGCGTTTAAGTGAATTTCACTCTGCTGAACAGTAGGTTACAAGTGGGTCGATGTATAATGAATTGAATAAAACATGGATTCAATGATATAATATCATTGTATAAGAAAAACGGTTCTAAGCGGAGACTGTTTGTCAGTCTGGATTTTTTATATTGTTATTATTTGTTACAGCCTGTAAGTTGAATTAATATAATAATATTATTATTTGTAAGTTATAAAGCTTAAAATTTGTTGACTCTGACAAATGCTCGGCTTTCTGGCTGTACAGACATACAGGGATTATCAATCGTTTATTATCAATTGATCTCACTGATATAATAACGCCATATAATGTTAACTGAGTTGTAAGGAGGATAGTATGGTGTTAAATTTTACTTCAATAGGATATTAATGATATTCATGTAATATTCAGCCTCAATAGTTTTATTACTTTAAGCTCCATCCAAGGCGTACCTTTATAATTAGAATGAGTTGTTCATCAATATACTAATATTATCTAATGGGTAGTTTACCCGAAGCTTGATAAATTCCCCTGGTGGCCGAACATCCTTGGTGAACAGAGTCCCCAGTTAGATAGTATTATATGTTGGCAGTTTGGCACCACTGTGTTTTGTAGTGCGAGGGTAGTATTTTACCCACCCCCACACTATTGGAAAAGTAACGTGTCAAACAACCTGTCGATCCCACCGCCGACTGCCTACACACATTGTGTTTCTGTTGCGTCTACCGACGTCTATGTGTTCGACTCTAATGTCCTAATAAAAAGTATTTCTGAATTTCTGTTTTCTCTGACGTTCAAGCACAGGTCCTGCGAAGTCAAATACATGTGGTGGAGCATCCAAAATCCCGTTACCACCGGTAAGTCTGTTTTATTTCACCGTATAATATTATTGTAACAATTTTAAACTTTCACGTGTACTAGCCACCCTTTAGCCTATTGTAAGACCACCGTATGTGTGAGCATGGCGAATTTTTCATTGTTTCCTTTGAATCACCTGCCGCTGCAGCAGCCGTTTATACACATTTGCTAATGTCCGAACTGTTGCCTTTTTTGTCCTACCACGTTTTTACAAAAATCACGGTGGAAGATACTTTAGTCCAGTAGGTAGAACGTTAACCAGTTGAAGGCTCTCTTTTCCTTTGTAGGTATGTCACATTTTTTTAACTCTCCCTCAGCACACGTGAATTAATGACGCATCTATCCACCTGTGGCAACCACTAACGACTGCTAACGCACAACAATTACTGACCTGTTGATATTTGATTTGCTTTACCACGTTTTTAATATGAATTAATATGACCAACGCTTTGTGTTCTGATCTAGTGTCCAAATGAAGGTTCTCGCTGCCAAGGACGTTGCATTTCTGTTGTGTCTGGCATCCAAGGACAAGTCCAAAGGCATCAAACACAAGTGTTGTGAATCCCCCATTTCCGTAGGCACTATCATCAAGTTGTTCTAGTTCATAATATCTCATGACTCAGAAGTATTTATCACCGGTCCCATCGACGTAAGTCAGTTTTACTTGACCTTATACCCATATAATATTGTATCAATTTCGCTTGTTCCCAGTAGTAACAGCCAACAGGTGTCCGCTGGACCACCGAGCATCGCTTGCACAGGACCCTTTTCGGGCGGTTACACGTCAGCCATTTTTTTGACACCCCATCGGCCGTTTTCACGTCAGATAGTATTTGGCACCACTGTTTTGGTTCATACGACGTGTTTTATCCCCACCCCTCCAAGCCAAAGTGACGCTTACATCCACCTGCGCGTCTACTACCGCCTGTCTATCCATACTATGTATATTTGTTATGTTTACAGGCATCCATACATAAGTCCAGTGATATAAAAAACAAATTGTGGAGTGTGCCAAAACCAGTTGCCTCAAGACTCGACCGACCGGTTCGACATCAACGTAAGTCCGTTTTAATTGACAGAACAATATTGGCTAGTATGGTAAACGTATTCAATAAAATAGTATTCAATACGGAAAAAAAGTATTGGAATACTTTTACTCAAATACTTTACAACACTGTATATTAGACATTACAGAATTGTTCATTAAAAATAAATGTAGTAAATGTAAGTAAAATAATGAACTTTGAAGTAATATTTAATAACCTGAGAACCGAATGTAATATACCTAATGAAAATATGCCGGGGACCAAACGTCCTATGGCTAATAACTCTCCGGGACGAAATGTCCTATCTCAATAATTGCCGGTGACGAAACGTCCGTGGACTGGTTTTTATGATGGGGATGAAACGGCGGGGGTGAAACGTCCGTGATTCGGCTATTATATACATTTTAGTTGTTCCCGAGTACCAGACGCCCGTCTGCAGGTATGACATCGGCCATTTTTTATTTTTAATACCCATGTGTTTGTATTCATCTCCGCTTCCCTCAACTAGTGAAACGTATAACGGCCTGTTCCACCTGATACTAACAGCGCACGCTTACAAACGTTTCTAATTTTTTTGTCTTATATCGTGATTTTACGTTCATCAACTTGACCGAAGCTTTTTGTTCGATTATAGTGTTCAATGATAATGTTGCTACGGTTGAATTTCTGTTGTGTCTGGCGCCCAAGCTCATGTCCGGAAATCGGGAGAATATGTCAAACACAAAATATGGCGAAGCATCTCGGAATCTGTGGCCACCGTCCGAAAGACGATCAGTTACTCCAAATTACTTCTTTATTCGGCGATTGGAAACACAAGTCCAATCATAGTAAGTCTGATTTAACTCGAGCAAAATTAGAAAATGATTCAGAATAATTAGATGTAAACACTATTAGTCTTATAACTAAAAGTAGAGAGCCTTGATATATAAGAGAGTGGCCAACTCGGTGAACGTTTTCTATTGGCTGGCTGTTATCATTGATTATGGACGCCATTAATCGTCCAAATATTTATACTTAATGCATTAGTTTTTTGTGTTGAAATTGTTCAATATTAATTCATTTTAATAATTTATTACTTTTTTTTAGTTTCTATTAAAATTATTCTTAACTTTTCTGAAATATAATTCAGAATACTTTCATCATTACTTTATTTACTTCAATATACTTCTAAAACATAACAATTTGTACAAAATATTTTTTTCCCTTGAATATGCTTTTGTGTGCTGAAAATTGTATATCAGTTTATTGGAAATTTAATCGTCGAGAAATATTATCCATTTGGAGTTGCATACTTTCAATAAAAATATGTTAAAACATAAAAATCCAGGTCTGCTTATAACCAATGTTTTGAAAATCTATTATATCGAATTCATAATAGGAATAAAGAACAACACATTATATTGGTGAACACATTATCAAATTATAAACATATATACTTACATCAATTATGTAAATTTAATGTTTATCAAAAAAATTATTTTATCATAATTATTTATACATTTTAAGATAATAATATATTCCAAATAGTTTTAATTAAAAAATAGTATTTTATTGGAAAGTGTTCAATAGAATAAAATACACTTAAATACTTTTTGATAAACAGTATTTAAAATATGTACTTATTCAATACTTGTACTGGTAAAAGTATTTGAATACTTTACAACACTAACTATAATAAGGTTATAAGCTAAAAAAAATAGTGTATAATGCCAATAGCTGAAGTGTTTAAATAAAAAAAAGGCGGGAAACGTTTGGACGATTAATGGCTGCTATCACACCAGTTGGCCACTCTTTCTATATCAAGGCTCTCTAACTAAAAGTATTTTTTGCATATTAGAGTTAGGGTTAGGTATTACGGTAGCACTCACAATAACAACATAATCACTTATCTGAAAATCATGTATTATGGAAAAATATTTTATATGTAATATTTTATTTACAATAATCTTGATTATAAATAAATATACCTCTGGTAACATCTCGAATTATTTGATATCAAATTAATTTAATATAAGTTATAAATTATAACACAAATATCTAAAATAAGCAGATACATTTTATTGCTGTTAGGGTGTCAAAAGAGTAAGATACCTGTTCTATTATATAAAAGCGACAGCAATTATTATTAGAGAAAAAGATAAAATTAAGTGTTTAAGATTGCATTTAAAGGAAATGTAGGTGTACATGATGTACTCTATTTTAGATTCTGATTCTGAAAATATCTTATTTTTCAGGGTTTGGATGTAGGTAAAGTTAACCGTAAATATAATGTAATATTAAATATTTAGTAAGTATAAAAATTCAAGGCTCTGTATTCAACATTTTGTGTGAGGGGGAGAGGACAAAATATCACTAAAAAATCCTCATTTAACTTTCCTTCATTTACACTTGTTTTAAAATTTGTTTAAAATATTATAATACCTATTATAATAATATCTAAAACAAACACGGTTGGGGGTTTGTTGTCTTCATGCTTTCCCGCTAAGACACTGTCTAGGCTGTTAAAACGATCATTTTCCATATATGGTAATATTTTCAAATAATGTTGACTCATTTTGATATATTGATAGTAATAAAAAATGAATAACTGTAGATTCATGAAACGTTCACCAAATATACTACTACAGTAGGTAGTTAATATTTATTGATGTTGATAAATATTGATAAATGTTGATTGAAGAAATATCCATTTTATAGTATAGGTCAGTGGTTCCCAAACTGTGCGCCGCGGCGCCCTGGTGCGCCGCAATGTCTTTTCAGGGGCGCCGCGTTGCCGTAGAAATTTACCTGGTCTAAAAATAAATTCATGCTATGTCTTGGGAAGGGCGCCTTGAGAAAAGTTTAGTTCAAAAAGGGCGCCGTGAGCTAAAAAAGTTTGGGAACCGCTGGTATAGGTATTCATTGTTATTTTATTGTTTCAGCAGTTCAGCTGATATGTTAGTTACTATATCACAAACATCAAAGATAACAATACCAGCCTATAGGAGCTTCAAATGAATCGCAAAACAGTGAAAAGCTCAATGTGAAGCATTTAAACTTGCACAATGGAAGCGAGTTGAATGAGTTAACATTAACTAAATATACAAATTGTCGTAAACATGAATACCAAACATACTATGATTTCATGTTGGTATAGTGCATTTTTCCGAAACAAAGAAAATTACGAAAAGCCCTTACAACTGAGAGTTGTCACAACCAATGAGTCTACTAGTAAATTATTATAACCACGAAGAGGTATGAAAATATAATTTCAAAAAATATTTAAAATAGAGACTCAGCAAAACAATTATCAAATTTAATCACAGAAATTAAATTTATCATGTAAAAAATACGAAGGAGATATTATTACGTTGGACTGGCTTAGATCACTGATTGATATAAATGTGCCTTATGAATTATAAACAAATTAATTTATGAACACAATCAATAAATACAATACAAAATGCAAATATCGGCCTCCACGAATAATTCAGATAATTAAAACAAAGTACAAACTTTTTGTTTAGAAAAGATTCCTCGAAAGCACTGAAAGAAATATTTCGACAAATGTCGTACGTCACCCCGAAAAAATAATTACCTACTCACCATATAATATTGATTGATCAGCATTGTAAATCATTAATCGGTGTTTAAAAAGACCTAATATCCAAATAATAAAAAAATATACTAAATAATAACAAATAACTAGGAAAACACTTGGGAGCCAGAGGAAAACCTAGATGATCAGGACTCCAATGAGCGGTTTGAAGACTATGTTGCACTCTTAGAACATTAACACACCAAGACCAAATTCAAACCTGTTATAAGACAGTAATATTTTTATCATCATAAATGAAATCGAAAATTTGCGATGGACAGTCAATGAATGCACACCTGCCAACGTGGAAACTTAAAGATACAAAACTATACAGAAAGATACGATGATATCAGATCTGGAACAAGTGGAAAATCAATTTCAAACTTTCTTTCCTAAAGTATAAAAAACATTTAGGCTGTATAATTCATATAATGTCATAAACATTATAATGAAATGCATTCTATGGGTGTTATATTACAAGAGAAATACAGTTCGATGATACTAGAACTGATTATCTACAACCCACAAGAAAATTGTCCATATATTTGTATTATCATGGATATTTTTAAAATCTTTGTCAATAAATGGTAATAATCCATTAAAAGAACCCAAGCCTCATTTAATTGAAAACAATAGAAACATTTCCATTCAGCGACCTGATATAAAGAAGTAAACACAATGCAGAATATCATAATTATTTGTCAGTTTAATCTCAAATTCCGTAAACCAAAAGAAGAAGAAGGAGATTAAGTAAGTTATTAAGCTAATAAGTCGGTACCCAATATGATAACATTTTTTTAACAATATCATTATTATTATTAGTTATAATTATAAATTAAGAAAGAATGTTATTATAGAATGGTTTGTGTTTTTTGGTTTAATATAATTTTCATTTTATTTTAAAACAGAGGGGGCAGTGATTTGTTATTAATCAATAGGGGCTTAGGTGCTTTTGATGGGTTACTAAAAAATGTTCTGCTAAGATTTATAAGTTATTGCTAATATAAAAATATGGACAACTTTATCGTGAGTTGTGGATACTCAATTCTAGTACCAATCATCGAACTGTTTAGTAGTATCTATTTAAAGATTTATCTTGTAAAACAACACCTATAGTAAGCATTTTACTATGATGTTTATAGGAAAGCAAGTTTGAAATAGATTTTCCACTTTTTCCAGATCTGATTTTATCGTATTTTTCTGTATACTTTGTATCTTTAAGTTTCCACGTTGGCAGGTGTGCATTCATTGACTGTCCATCGCACATTTTCGATTTCATTTATGATGATAAAATCATCACAGGTTTGAATTTGATCTTGTGGTGTTAATGTTCTAAGAGTTCAACATAGTCTTCAAACCGCTCATTGGAGTCTTGATCATCTAGGTTTTCTTCTGGCTCCCAAGTCTTTTCCTGGTCATTTGTTATTATTTAGTACATTTTTTTATTATTTGGATATTAGGTCTTTTTAAAGACCGATTAATGATTTACAATGCTCATTGTTCATCAATCAATATTATATGGTGAGTAGGTAATTATTTTTTTGGGGCGACGTACGACATTTGTCGAAATATTTCTTTCAGTGCCTTCAAGGAATCTTTTCTAAACAAAAAGTTTGTACTTTGTTTAAATTATCTAAATTATTTGTGGGGGCCGATATTTGTATTTTGTATATTAATTGATTGTGTTCATATTTGAATTTGCTCATAATTAATAAGGCACATTTATATCAATCAGTGATCTAAGCCAGTCTAACGTAATAATATCTCCTTCGTTTTTTTTTACACGATAAATTTAATTTCTGTGATTAAATATGATAATAGTTTTGCTGATTCTAGGTATATTATAAATATTTTTTGATATTATATTTTCATACCTATTCGTGGTTATGATAATTTACTGGTGTACTCAGGGGTTGTGACAACTCTAAGATTAAACGGTTTTTCGCCTGTTTCTTTGTTCCTGAAGAACTCGCTAAACCAACATGAACGCATCGTGCGGTTGGTATTCGTGTTTATTACATTTTTTAGATTTTTGTTGATGTTAACACTTCATTCAACATGCTTTCATCGTGCAAGTTTAAAACGGTCTGCATTGAATTTTTCATGGTTTTGCGTTCCATTTGATGCTTTGATAGTCATTTATTGTTGATATCTTTGATATCTTTGATATAGTAACTAAAGTGTCGGAGTTGTTTTCCTTGGAATTTCTGTGTTTGTTAAGTATTTTCATGAACATTGTAGTCTCGACGGAAATCCGACTCTTTTCTTTGAGAATGGGTTTTTTCCAATGACCGTAATAGGTCATCTGCAATTTGTATTTTAATTTTTTGACAGTGGTAATCAGCAAACAATTATTCCATAAGCTTCTATCCTGTCTTCAAATATTTATGTAATTATACAACATGATTTTGAATAATATTTAAACGATTTATTAATATCGTTCCACGATGAATTAGTTTCAAAACTAGGTATTTTTAAAAATACAATTTTTTAATATACTGTAACAGCGTAATAATTACATTACATTATTTATAAGAATTTCGATTATGGTTTCAAAATATAAAAATCATAGAGGCCACCATGACAAAATAGATCTATTTTTTCATGGAGGCCACATCCTCCAGCATTCCAATTTAATTAATTATACGATTTTCTGTTGTTTTTATTGTTGAAGCTGAGATTTTGAAAGGTTATTAGTATGATTGTGTTGAAATTGTCAATTAATTGAACAAAACAATGTGTCAGAAGGTAGCAATAAAGATATGTTCTGTTTGTATTCATTATGTTTAAATATAAACCAGTATCAGTAGAATTGGTAGAATAATTAAATCACATGAACGCTTCGATATGTAATTTTAAAGCATACCTATTAACAGTTTTTAATTACATAATATTTTATATTTTATTATTTTATTTTATATTCATCATAGTTATTTCATATTTATTTAATTGTTACTAAATAAGTAGTATTGTATCATTAATACATTTTTTAAATTATCTATTGATTATTCATTAATTATGTGTACCTACCTAATATGTATATTTTGTAGGTATAGTGTGTGTATTTTGTTTTCTTTATAGGTTTAAGATTACTCAGTTATTGTAATGCATTTGTATTTTTCTCAGCGACGTAATCACAAAATATTGTACACATATAACATTAAATAATTAAATAAAGAGGTGTCATTCATAATGGAAACTAAGCAGTGCCAACTTGTGTGCTTGTTTATGTATTTCTGTTTAACTATATATTATTATAATAAAACATCATATCAATGAAACAATAATTATTCTGGTGAAGTATACACACTTGTACAGCCAAAAATGGATGTTGGTATATTGGTAATTGTTATTACCGAAGAGTTTATAGACTCAAAAACTTCTGAATCGTTTCATAAATTTAATTAAAGTTACCTATATCTATAGAATTCTAGAGACTTAAAGCTTATTTTTTCAACCCTTACCATATGCGCAATTTGGGGAGGATGTGGAGGGGCTGCCCTCCAAAAATTTTAATTTTAATTGAAGTATTTAATCATTCATTAATTATCTAATTTACTAATAAAGTAAACGTTAAATCACGATTCATTATTCGCATGTTTTCAATTGTAGATATTGATTATCGCATCCACTCACAGAATATAATATTAATTGTATTACAAATAAGTAATTACCAATTACTATACATTACTAATAATATAATTTTGGTAATAGCCAATAGGTGTATAATTATTAATTATAATAATAAATTAAATGCGTAGGAAAGTCGGTGAGAAAAAAATGATAGATATATTATTTATTTTATTTTAGAATATACCGGCTGAGCCCTTTTGTACATAAACAACAGGTATATATTATGGTTTACTTGTATGGGAATCCTAAATGATGGATCCATATTTAATAATTGGCCCGACTAATGAACAGTTTAAAAGGTTCAATGAAGAAGTTAGTCATTTGAAAATCTCATTGTTATACCCAAAACTCTTAGAGCTTTGCAACAAACCATTTCAATATGAAGAAACGGGTCAAGGGTACTGGAAAGTTTGAACCCAAAATCCATTGCAGGAAAAAATTATCGAATCATGAATTTGAGAGAAGAATGTTACTGGGGTGCGGGTCCTAATGAACGTCATGGTTTTACACTTATCTAGATTAAGTGACAAACCTAATTCATCAAAACGAACAACAAAGCTATCTAATTCATTTTGCAGTTTAAGACAGTCTTCCAAGTAGTTAATTTGCATAAAAAGCTTAATGTCATGTGCGAAACATAGAAATTGACAATGATGTAGTGCTTTACTAAGCCTGTTGATGAAGATGGAGAATAATAAAGGGGACAGGTGCCCACTTTGAGGTACACCAGAGGGGACAAAGAATACATTTGATTTAACATCGGGTAATTTACATAAATTAGGTAATGTATTTGAATCGACAGGGAGTGTGGGCGACAGCGCAGTCTCGTATATATAGTTATTATAGGTAAAAGTTGGGCAGTGCCATGTATACCCAAAATATTAAATTTAAATTTTGAATTTTCACAAAGATAATAATCATTATAAGGGGGTTAAGTTTATTTACTGCTCGGGGCTTATTCCCATCTATCTACACCACTGGGCCAGAGGCACCCACGGGTCTGTTTCAATTATATATATTTAGCCCCTCAAAGTCAAAAACTGAAATTGCGCTTATAATCCTTAGAAGTACCTAGCTAAAGGGTAACTCACATTCAAACATACATTTTTTCAGCTAATGAAAATATAATATTTTGTTTATTTAAAGGGTTTCTATTGATTGAATTTGGTTAATTATTAAATTATTACTATTATAATTAGTAGAAATATGGGATATACTATTAACAGACATAAGTATTTTGACATAAGTCATAATATATTTCTATAAATACCAATTAATATTATTGGTTGTTCAAAAACCTTGAAAATTTAATAGAAGTTTCTTTATAAGTTGTTATAATAACAGTTCAAAAATATTAAAGATTTATAAGCAAAATTTTTTATTTAAGTATTTAAAGTTAAAATGTTTATAATATTCAGCAGTCAGTAAATATTATTTTGTAGTTAAACAATGTATAAAAAATATAAATTAAATTTTTACAGCTAAGGGTTGAAATCTTAAAACAAAGTTTTTCATAAGTAGTTCATACTTACTAAAAATTTAAAAATATAAAATTATATAAACACGGTTTTTTTTTTATAGACATTTTAAGTTGACATTTTGGCAAAATCAGATATTCTAATATTTCTAACAATGAATAACAATTTTATTTAAAAATATTATTTGTGGGTAGTTAAAACTTTTAAAGTATATTACTATATGTTATACACACAATGCCATTTTTAAATACAATGTTTCCGGAAAATATTAATTCAACTCGCTGTATTAGGTACTAATATTAAAATAAATTACATAAATAGCAATAATATCATACACTAAACTTAGTACTATAGGCTGGCAGACTGCCTTAGCTCAGAATCATTTTTAATATTAAATGATTTTATGTCCAGTATTTATATTTATAAAAACATTGGATCTCCCAAAAATTGTTTTCAGTTAAGGCTTTGATGATTGTAACATTAAATTGTTGTAGATTATCTTCTAATTGTATCATAATTGTATAATATCAAATATTCTTTTAATATAAATTTTAATACATTAATGCATTAATACCTAGCGCCCTAGCATAAATAATATTAAATTTTCTGTAAGACGATTTAGCTTCTTTGAATTTAATTGTCTGGTAGAGTACAGGCTATATTATACCTTTTTTAACAGTGTTACTTAAATAATATTATTATATTCTTAAGTATGAAAAACAATGATTTATATATATTAAGAACATTAATAATGTCTATTAATTAATTTGTATTTAATTTATAAAATATATAAGTATTATAATTTGAAATATGGATAAGTATAAATTATGCAATTCATGTCAAACATGCATCACAAATCACAATAAAACATTTATTTTAGGAATGCTATATACTCTGTTCAAAATAAGAATAGTAGTCGGCAGCCGAGTTCTACGCATAGGTGTGGCTTTGTTCCTTGGCAGCGCCCGATGCGTCGCCATAGCGGGGACGGCGTCTGACCATATGGCTGACTGCCGCTCGATTAAAACTCGTTCTCGCCGACTACTGTTTTTTATTATGAACAGATTTTATATACAAACAAAAAAGCACAATTCTGAGTCTCCCGAGCAACATAAAAGAAATTCTAAATTAATAACAAACTTATTTGGTAACAAGTTAATCATCTCAAAATGTAATCTAGGATCTAACAAACAAACTTTAGATTAATTAAAGCCAATAAACAATAAACAATTTTTATCATAAATATTAACAAATTTTTATACGTAAAAATATTTTGGCTAACCCTTATATGCTAAAGCTGGTAAAATTTAATAAAAAAAAAAGTGGTGTGTGAAATCCCCCGGATGAAGTGAAACTTAATACAGTAATAATATAATAGTATAGCGATACAGTAATAATAATAATAAGACAAGGCTCACCGGTAATAATATTGTTATGATAAGTACGGCATAATAATAACAAAATAATAAGCTGGAAGACAACCGGGTTAAAGTCCGAGCTGATGAGTGGGGATCGAAGATTGCCGCACTACAGTTGCTTAGCAGGTATACGACGTCCATGCTCCTTAGTAGCATTAAACGTTTACATATCAAAAGTCCACTAAGAAGTTACACTTAAAAAAAAAAAAATAATAAATAAGTATAAAATGTATTAAATAAATAATATTATAACATATTATGTACATACTACATATATACCTCCTATAGTAATTTTTGGCACTGTACAAAATGTACAATTATTAAGGGGACTGGAGCGTGATTAATTTTCGGTCTAAAACATAGCTCATGACTTCAATCAAATGTTCTAATATTAATTTTGAAAGCAGATTTGAATTTGACCCAAAGTTATCTATTTTTTGACAATTTCATTTTTTTGATTTTTATTTTCTTTTACTTAGAAATTTACTAACAAAAAGAGTAAAAATAGATCATATTCATAATTCAAATACATTCATATAGAATATGAAAAATGTACAACAGTTAAAGCATAATAAATTTAGGGGAGAATTCAAATTTGCTATCAAAATTTAAATTGGAATATCCTACTGAGCGTAGTGATTGAAGTCACTGGTAGTATTTTTTGAAAAAAAATGTTAGTAATTTTATAAAGTAATATGTGGTGACATGTGCATGCACGTGGGTAAAATGACAGACGTACTATCCGGTCACTATGATGCCCCTATACAACGTGATCAGTGCTACGAAATAATATACACACTAATGTTCATTTACTCTCAACAAATTCACAACACCTATATAAACTGAAATATAAAATGCCTAGTTTTTACTCCTTAGTATGCATTACGCTCCAGCCCCCTTAAGCGTATATATTTAGTATCTACGTGGTTACATAACTACATCTGTACATAAGCAAAAATAAGGATTTAAAAAAGAGTCTAAGTAATTGTATATTATGTGTTTTATTGAAATTCCATTACTTTGCTAATTTTTTCTATCAAACATATGTTCAATTGGATAATCATCTGAATAAAAATAATTTAACAAATGTATCCGGCTATTTTTTAAATCAAACGTGTCACAGTTCATGAGAAAACAAAAAATACGAGTTGCAGAGAAACGTTTTTTTGGATCATGCGATAACATGTTTTCCACCAATTCTGCCTAAAAACAAAAATAATCATTAATATTTTTAGTTAACAAATTATTTTTATTTAATTTTAAACGTATTGACTTACTTCAGTTTTATCTTTATACATTTTCAAAAATTGACTAGGCATTGTACCTTCTCTAAGGATCTCTAATGTTTTGTATCTTTCCATTTCAGTAGTAAAAGAATTGAGCAATTCAAAAAATATAATGCCAAGGGAATATATATCTACTTTAAAATCATATGAATTTCCTTGTATCATCTGTAGAATTTGTTTAAAAATAATTAGGTATTCCTACATTAATTTAACATTATTTACCTGTTCTGGACTCATATAGAATTGTGTACCCACTTGATCAGTATGTTGTTTATCATCGTATTCAGCCTCTGGATCAGAATTTATCATTTTTGTAACTAAACCAAAATCGCCTATTTTGATTTTGTTATCCAATGAAGAAAATATATTTGAAGGCTAAAATAAAATAAATTATAGTTATTTACTAATTACTAGATAAGTTGTTTAAATTATAAAATAAATAAATTTGAAATTCTTTAAGTTTTAATAAAAAAATCTAATGGCGAAATAGTAAAATATTTCAATAGAAATATTACAAAATAAATAAATACTTAAATAAATAATTGTTTTTATTTGCCAACTGCCAATGCTACATTAAGAATATGCAGATGTTTATCAATAAACTTATCATCAAAATAGTTAGTTATTAATTAAATGCAGAGTCTAGACTACCCTTGCAAAGACTACTGTGTCTGTAAGCACATTGACGTCACAAGGGCTGCTTTTACTACCACATTCTTTTTTTAAGGGTAACACAGGTACCATTTTGCTTTCCACCAAAAAACTTGAATTTTTAAAATGTATTATTGGAATTAAGGCTTATTGAAGTAAGTTGTGACTTGAACTATGAAGTATCATTAAATATCATGGTAAAAACAATTTTTGATTATTGGTGTATTCAATATAATATATTCTGTAATAGTATGTTAACGTTAATTTTTTTTCTAGTATAAGTTTTTTCTGTATAATTTCTTTAATAAACATATTTTCAATATTTAAATGGCATGATATAACTATATTTAAATATAAAGTGTTAAGTATATGAAATTTCACAGGTAGAAGTATTCAATATGATTAGATTCAACTGATTTACTGATAGATTAGTGTAATACATTACTTATATACATTGGCATAAACAGGGGGGAGACTTAGTCCCCCCAGTTCAAAATCTAGTAATTAGTACTAATTTTTATATTCTTAGTACTAAGCAATATAGCCTATGGGGAGGGGGCTTGAGTCCCCCCCAAAAACTTGGGCCTTTGCTTATATAGGTATTTAAAAATTATTGTAAGATAAATGGTTTTTGGTTTACCTTACTTTTACTTTACACTAGATTGTTAAATTGATAAATTATAATTTTTATTTTATTTACTCAGATTTTGGCATTCACTTTTTATCCTGTTCTTCTTGCTAACTTCTAGGAGGTTCTTCTATCCAAGCATTGAAATACTTTACAATATATTCATGTTCTAACTCTGCTAATGCTTTAACTTCATGCAATACTTGGTCTCTAGATCCTTGTCTATTATAAATAAATAAAATAAAAAAACAAATTTATGCACATACATTATTAAGTACATAAATATTATCATAGGCGTGTCAACGGGAGGGGCCCCGGTAGACTGTGTCACCAACAAAATAATGCCAGGATAAAAAAAAAGTTGTGCCGTGTGTAACCTGCAGTACCTACAGATTTTGATTAATTGTAATTTTTTTAGTTACCCATCATTAATTAGTGATTATATTACCATAGGTATAATATGATGTTCACCAATTCTTTATAACTAGGTACATAACATAGTACTGTTGTGCCCATCTAACAGGTCTTGAACTGAAAATTGTGTCTAACCTGTGATCAAATATCCAATTACCGATTATCATTTCAAAAATATGTTTAGATATTTTACGACTTGTTAAAATAATTTAAATTTTGTTAGAAACTAAAAATATTTATTACTGATTAGTTAATAGTTTTACAATTTGTATGTTGTTTACCTTGTATAATGGATGGGAAAAAGCATTTTTATTGTTTTGACAATGTAATGAATGTTTTTCCATGTCTAAAAAAAAAAATAGGTCTCACAATTTAAAAATTTGTTGTGCTCCCTAGGCCACCAAAGTCTGAACACGCCTATGTATATTATTATTACTATTATTTTTAATTGAATTTGATAAGCTACTGAGTCCCTATACTCAGTACCAAATAAAAGCCCAACGGTTCTACACAGTTATTTCCTTTTGTACTGGTCACCACCTTTGCCTGTATGTGGGAGATGTGCTACGTCAGATGGAAACAGATCACTGACCAGTGAGCTCTTCTTTAGTTTGGAGCATAGTTCTTTAATTATTTTAGTAATCTATAGAGCACATATTTTTAAAAAATAAAAATCATAATATTATGGCATTTATTATGTAGTAAAATAATTCAATTTTACTTCAATATACAATAAACTTTAAATTTTGTAAATATATCAAAAAATAAATTTTTTGAATTAGGTTGAAAGTTTTATGAGTCATGAACATTACTCAAAAAACCCAATAATATGCAATTGCGTAAAAATCTGTGCTCTAATTATATTATATATTTGTATCATCTTACCGCTATGGAAAAGGTATCCTTTTAATAGCATAATTTTTGTCAATTAATTTATCTTTAGCCGCAAATACAATCCCGAAACCTCCTTTTCCCAAACAACAGATTGGATCAAAATGTTGCAAATAGTGTGATTTAAACTCATCTATTTGTTTTTGAACAGGTTGTACAATTTCATTTTTTTTTACATCCTCAATTTTTTTCTGATAATATAGATTACACAATTAAATATTTTATAAAAAAATTAGGCATAAATTTTAAATAAATTGATATGTCACCTGTGCAATATTGTCATTATGATCTGTGTCCATTTCACGTTTTCTATGGTAATAGTAATCGTTTTGTAAGTTATCAAGTCTGCTAAGTTCATAAAAAGTGAACCTGCAGACTGGTGTTGTTGTTGATACAGCCTGCTCAATAATTTCTCATGAGGATTAAAGACAGTAACTGTAACTGTTACAGTCATATATGATGTATTATATGTTATTATCTTGGATCATAATCTAATACTATAAGTCTATAAAATATATTATAATTATTATAAATCTTAGCCGAATTCCGAGGCCTAACCGGAGTGACGACTGACGATGATCGCATGATATCACAGTCTTCCCGGAATGATAAGGATAAAAAATAAAAATCACACAGGTCGGACACTATCACCACAGAACAATACTATCACAGACTCTTCTCTACACTTCGTGCTATCCATTGACATAATATAAATTATGTCAATGGTGCTATCACTATATTATTGTTCTATGCATAGACATATTATTATTCTATTATATGTCTATGGTTCTATGATATTATGGTCATAATTAGAGAGCCTTGATATATAGATAAAGTCTATCTATATCAAGGCTCTCTAGTCAATAGTAGTCATAATTATATATTTGTATGTTCTATGGTTATGCAATATGCCATGCAGGTAGATACGAAAGTAAGTATCCACTAGCTAGTAAGTAACGATAAACGAATAACGATTCATTATAGTGATGGAACTTGTCATTCACTTAGGTGAACTAGTTCGTTAGTTCATCGTTCACCAAATAGAACTAGTTCAATTCAACTAGTTCTATTTCAACTCTTTATGAACTATTTATAGCCTTGAGAACATTTTTCAAATTGAATTCAAATATAACACCCATTTCAACGACATGCTCAAAAACTACTGTACAGCAAAACGGTACCTACTTGACCACATTTTTTTATCCGTTTATACTTCCAGGTTACTATTTTTATCACCTAAATAATATAATATACTTTATGTATTTATCTGGTATATTACTGTTGATTTACTTAAATATTAGTGTCCTTATGTGTTTACGGTACATTTAGGAATGGTTATAGTACCTAATTATAAAATCGAAGTATGCTATTTGGGGGTGTGGGGGTCTGTGTTCTCTACATAATTTTAGCACCCCCAGTGTTTGGCCTCTAGTTGCGTCTATGGTAAGTCGCGCCAGTCGCGGTAGTCGGGATAACGGAAAAGTACCTACCCTTCATTGAGTCTTCAATCTTATGTTGCTCATTTAATTTATTTATCGAAATTAGGTACATATGAAAAACGAATATTGTCGGATAGAAAATCTTAATAATATCAATATATTTCAGTATCATTTGTTAGCACATAAAACAAAAGTATTTTAAAAATAAGCTATTATATTTAGGCACTTATAATTTTAATAGCGGTGTATGTATTGATTTTACAATAAAGTGTGTTTTTTTAGTAATTTATATATAACCTATTTATGTGAAATGTTGTTTTAAATTTTCAATCCTTAGCTATAAAAGTTGAACATTTTAGAAATGTTTAACTACAAAATAATTATTAAATTTTAAATTTGATAAATTTGATAGATTTTGTCAAAATTCGTACTTTAAATGCTTATAAAAAAAAATTGTGACTATGTATTTTTTATATTTTTCAACTGCAATTGTAACAATATATCAGGAGCCTTGCATTATGTAACCCGAGGCACTGCATAATATTACAGCCCCTAAAAGTTACCATTAAAAAATGCATGTATCCTAAAGTGTGTCAAAATACGGATTATTAATTTTTATATGAGCGTTTGAAGTTCATATTTTTACAATATTGGATATTCACTCGATTTCTCATGTAGCGGTTTCGTCATTCAAAAACGAATAACTCTAGATACATATTAATATTATAAATAGGTATATTATAATTTATAAGCATTTGAGGTTCGAATTTTGACATAATTTATCAAATTTAAAATTTAACTACTATTTTGTAGTTAAACATTTATAAAATGTTCAACTTTTATAGCTTAGGATTCAAGGTTTCACGTAAATAGGTTATATTATATAAATTACTTTATTCACAATAATATCATCAAATATACTTAGTTCCTACATAATATCAGAGGCTGACCGACCGTTTTCGTTCAGAATCGTTTTTCTTATACAATATGATATTATATCATTGAATTCAAATTTAACACCATCCATTTTAGTGTCTTGTAACCTCCTGTACTACAGTACAGCAGTCAGCGAAGCAACACCCACTTGGCCACCTTTTTATTTTAGACATAAACAGAAAAATTTACTGATTTTACATCTTTTTTTTTATTTACAATGATGTTTATATATGTATATGATTATAGATATTTTAAATTTTAGATTTTGAAATTTTTTTTTTGAAATGAGTCAATAAAAATTAGTCAAAAAACTTGAGAATGTAATAAGAGGTTCCTCAAAATCTACCTATATAATGAAAAAAAAAAATTGGGGTATATTTTTTTTAAGAGTGTATGAACTCTAAAGTTCAAATTTTAACAAAATCACGAAAATTTGAAATTAAATTTGAATTAAAAAATGTATAAAATGTTTTATTTTTATAGCTAAGGATTGAAAATGTAATAAAAGATTTCTCATAAGTAGTTCATACTGTAACCAAAAAATCTAAAAAAAAATTAAAAACTCAGTTTTTTTTATAGAATATATTTTAGTCTCAAATTTTGAACGAAATTGGATAATAGGTATACAACTAAGCATGGTCATAGTGGTATCTGATAATCATGTAATCGGGTATTTGGATATTAACGTTTTGACAAAAGGTTATAGGGCAATATTTATTACTTATTAGTAATAATTACATGGTATTTTAATTTTTTTATCTACAATAATGACTCCTGGTCTTTCCGATGACATATTATTATATCTATATTATAGATAGGTATCATCACAGCGTAGTACTAGTTTTGGACAGTATGCGCATCTCCTTCACTTCCGGCTAATGTCATTGTTCTCCACTTGAGATCAGTTGATTTTGTTCTATGTTATATATGCATGTATACGATTGACAGCTAATAAGAAGTGGAGAACTATAGTATACGATATATGCGAAGTAAAGAGCGGATGACGTGCCTCAATAAACTGTGACATTCACTCACACAAGAGGAAAGTTTTGCTTTTAATTTTTTATTTAAAAATCCATAAATATTAACAAAAATCAAGCTGAAATGAAACTATACCAATATTTAAGATGTTTTTTTTTCACAAATATGTGATTAATATATATAATTAAATGAGAAATTATTAATAATATATTATAAAACAATATTAGCATAGGTAGGTATTAAAATATTTAATGCTTTATAGTTTATAGTCAATAGTAAGTTTAAATAATATTTTATTTAATACTATTAAGGTGATTCATTCCAATAACATTTTCTTTAATCTTGAGTCAAATAATAACTTTAAATACTCGTAATTACAAAATAATTACAAACACATTTTTATTTAAAAAACAGTATAGTGATTAGAATAATTAAGTTAAGAGATCGTCAGAACCTAAAATAGAAAATTAAAAACTTCTAAAATAGCCATTTGAAAATTACGCAATATATAATATGGAAGATGCTCGTAAAAAATGTTCCCTCATTTTTTTGTCGTTTTTCCTAATATTATTATTAAGAAAAGAACTTTTAATTTTCTGCGATTTCGCCCTTTAAAATACCCTTTACCATAACTAGATGCAACTTGATCTGAAATCATCCCCAACGTTGTAGATCAAAGCATTTTTTCTACTATAAAACGCATTATAGGTACACCCCAAGTCCCCAACACATACACAAAAAACAATAATTGTAAAATCGCAATACGCATTGGTCGCGTTCCGTTCTGAATCTAAAAATCTTATAGGTACCTACCTACAAAAGTATAAAACGAGTATATATATACGACAGTATAATAATATAATGCAGATCGACATATAAATCCTCGTTAAAATATTATAATACAATTATTATAGTGTAACTCTGCGTAAGTATATACAGTTAGAGTCGGTATACCAATAATAGTCGTAATAATGGCATTTGGAAAAATTAACGGGCCCGAAATCCAGCTGATGCCGGTCGATTAATATAATAATGTGCTGGCTACTAATAAACGATGTTTGTTTTAAATCATCGTCGACGGCCCAGGAATAAATACCGAAATCGGCACATTTGCAACTCATCTGAGTATATAATCTGACACCTTACGCGGACAAAAAAAAAAAACCTGAACTAAAAAATGGCTGCATCGCATAACGAAGAAAAGGAAATGGAAACAACCATCATGCAAATCTTGGGGAAGATAATAAGCAACGTCGAGTACGAGATTATGGAGGAAGAACTTAAACGAATAGACGACATCGACGAGGAACCTACCATCGGTGATCTGGAAGGACTTTTGTCGTATGCGACGCGCTTCGCGGGGGACGACTTCGTCCCATCCAACGTCTTTCAACCGGTCGACAAATCTGACAAAACGGCAGAACCGGTTGAACCGATCTTAGACGACGTGGTGGTCGCGCCTCCCGTGCAGGAAGCCGCGGAAAAGGAGCTGGGTGGCGAGGCGGTGGGCGCCACACCGGCCAGAGGACTGGAAGTCAGAAACAGTATTGGGATCTTGATTGGTTGGCTGGACCCGGGGGTCAAGACAGAAACACGCGCAGCTCCGCGCAGTGGAACGGCGAGATTGGTGTCCTCTGCGTGGAGAGGCCTGACGAGAGCCGCACGCGTGTTGCGCTGTTGTTGTCCCCCGAAGTGAAACCGTCCAAAAGTTTCCCCCCTGGCTGAGGACAGCGGACAAGGAGAGGCGACATGTGGGGTTTCGAGGTAATAGGTACGCGGCAGTGCACATTCAGGTGGTGACCGGCGGTAAGTCGCCGATACGCGTTCTCCGGCCATTCTGCGGTAGCGTGACGGGATCGCGGACGTTGCGAGCTCGAGGTCGCCGAGACACGCGAGACCCTCTGGCGGCGCGGCGAGCGCCCGGCTGCTTCGGTCCGGGAGCGACGACGACACGACGACGGAGGTTAGCGGTACCGGCGCGGACAACGACGCCGTCCCCGACGGTACCGGCTCAGTGACGAACGCAGTGACGGCGGCGACGGAGACCTCAGAGCTCACGGCGGATGAGTGACGGATGACTATGATTACAGGGTAGCTAGGAACGCCACGGACGTCAGCAGCGCCGGGCTCGAGGAAACGAAACGTTTCGTCGGGTTCAGCGGTGCGCGGCTCCGTGGCTATCGGCTGCGGCAGACGGAGACGCCAGGGCGAAAATCACGGAGACTATCAGGACAGCGGCGCGTCGCGAAGCTGTCTGCAGATTCTCTCCCCTTTTCGCCCAGTGGTCCGATCCCGAGTCGCAACGCCGCCGATTCCGCAGCTGCACCGAGATCGTAGTCGCCAGCTCGCCTTTCCGAGCTTTGCAGGTCACCGTCGTTGCCGGCACAAGCAGTCGTCTTCAGCACCCGCAGTACCGTCAAGCAGCGCACGACATCGCGCACTAGCCTTTCGTCGCCAACCGTCGTCGCTCTCGCAGCCGTCGTGGCCGGGCTTCGTCCGCTGCCATGGTCGTCTTAGCGGTCTCGAGCAAACTCGCCCGCGACTCTCGTCCGCCCCGCAGGACAGCCCGTGAGAACGTTGTAGAGGTGACCAGTGGCCATATACCAGTTACCAATACATCATCAGCACCACCAACTCGCCATCACGTACCCCCCACATCGCGTCGTCTTGTCCGATGCCTTTTTTTTTTTGTATTTAAATTTTCTTTACTTATCTCGAATAATATTCACTTTACAAATTTTGGCTTTTTCTTTTTTGTTCTAACTTTTTTTTGAACATACAAAATTGTATAATATAACGGCAACCGTTTCCAAAATTGTTTCCGTTTTTGAAATTATATTCAAAATTAAAAATTAATGTTATATTGTTTTTGTTCGATAAATAAAAAAAAATTTGTGAACACAAAAAACTATTGTTGCTTTTTTCGTATTGTCGAGTGTATAAGTCAATTTTTACAATATAATAAAATATTGACTTGAGTTGTAATATTCTAATCTGAACAAATCTTGTAACAGGTATCTATTACTGTACTTGGAAATCAATTTTCGGCGGTATGAGTGTTTTGACAGTTGTACAAAATAACCGCACAGTAAGTGGTTCGACCTTTATCAAGTACCAAGTGGAAAGTGTAATGCATTTGCTAGGTATATAACATAAATTCTCAGACATGGCCACAATAACATTATTCTATATTGTCATCACTCGTCATTATTTGTCGGTAGATAATGTTTTCCTCCATACCATGTTTTAGAACAATTTATTTCTGCCCCAAAATGTGATAAAAGAAGAAAAATGAATTTAAGAAAACACGCACACATATTATTATAAAATCAATCCATTCATCGCTCGGCTCAGAATTTAAAATAATAATAATAATAACTATAGTTTTTTTTATTGTTGTTGTATGAACACCACATTGTTTTTTCGTAAACTAGGTAGGTACTTCGACCCGTCGAAATGATTTTCGAATGATATATAGTATATACCGAAGTGACGTTTCAAGAGCTTGCATTATTTTTCTTAAATAATGACAGCAATCACTGGAGCAGAAAAATCATTTTCCTAACTAAAACTAATAAAAAATTACTTAAGAAACGCATGAGGACGAGTGCGTTCATCTAGTATAGCAATTTCAAATATATAAAAAGAACGAACTAAAAATCTAAATATTGAGGAAATGATTGACAATTTTGCTTTATAAATTATATTTCTTATAATAGAATATCTTAGATATTTATGTAATTAGGATGTTAAATAAATTATTATTTATTTAAGATTACTCTTAAATATCATATTACCTAATACCTATATGTTAAAATATGGTTATAAATGTATAATGCAATTCGATTTGTAGTAAAAATATAATGGTATAATACTGTGAATTGTTTTTCAAGGGAGCCCGTAAATTTTCTTTTGCACCAGAGCCCTCACAGTTCAAGATTCGGCCCTGTGTTTAGTCAACAAATTTATACAAAAAAAAAAAAAAAATGGGACTCTGTAGCTCGCATAATATCATATTATGACATTATGTACCCTCTGATGGCCTAGCTGAGTTTCTGAAACTGAATGAGCAAGCCTCCCTCATAAAACCGACTAGGTACCCAATAACCTTTTAATGATTTTCCATTGATGACTATTCTTTTTAGATTCTGAAGGGAGCGATCAGAGCCCTATTTTTGGGGTGTGGTGGCATGGAGGACCGCAGCCCCAGCCCCAACACAATTAGGGGTCCCATATATTACTGTAATACAATCACATACGATTTATTTATATCAATCAGCATTAAATAATAAAATTACCTACTCATATACATATGGTAAAATGTATTTATAATCTTAAAATATAAATTTAATATAAAGAAAACGAAATAGCAAAATAAAATATTCCGAAATGTTTTCAAACAATATTATTTTCCGACTTGCAGCTAAATACCTATGTAAAATCCAATTTTGAATTTTTTGAAATATTTTGTATGAACTATTTGACTGTATTGACGTTCACATGTTCTACACAATGCATACTATTATTTTATCGTTATGGTTTGTATAACTGTCCATGTCCTATCCGCCGGATTTTATGATTTATTTAGCACTTTTCGTCGCCTTTAGTGTTATGATGTCTAAAAATATTTTGTGGAACATATTATAATATCGCCTTGTATCGTTTATACTGCAGGTCTACGGTCATTATACTTAGTAGTTAGTACAATCAAGTATCAACTAACGTGTTTTTTTTATATATAAAATATTTTCACAATTTTTTTGTCGTTAAATCTATAACAATCGATTATACACTGGAAAAAAAAGAAACAATATTTTTTTGTATTCACAAAAATATGTTAATTAAAAAAAAAATAATATTGCACAAACAATACGAAAAGGTATAAACAATTATTTTCAAAAAGGAAACAGTATTTTGTTTAAAAAAAAAATTGGCACATTGGCTATCATCAATAATATTTTACATTATTATGTTCATAACCAAAGGGAGAACAATGAAGAAAAAAATGGAAATTTACAATATGTGAACAATTTGAGATTATATAAGGAAATTTAAGGGAAAAACAAATACTTCGACCAGGAGACACAATGAACAAGGAGTGGAGGATGCGAGATGGCGAATTGTTGCGGAAATGCAGTGTTGTTGGCCTGATATTGGTCTGAAATGGAGTGTGCTTTTTACCAACTCTTGGTGTTTGCTTTTCTAATTACTTTTGATTTTGGATCGTCTACTTACAAGTTACAATATCGCTATTTTGTTAACGTTGACAATCAGGTAAATTAATTTTTTTTTTTTTTTTAAGCTTCTTATATTAATCTATCTAATTATAATATTTTTAGATTGGTTATACGGCACATTTAGGCATGCAGCTGGTGCTATTTCTGGTCTACTTGTTGAAGTATTCACGTTACGAAATCTTATAATGTCCGTCCGTGAGACAAAAAATTATGTTGCTGGTCGTGTTTTGTCATTTTGTGGTGTTGACAGGCTCAGGTGTGATGTGGAATGTAATGTTTCCTGAATTTTTTTCAAAAGAACAATATTATAAAAGTTCAAATTATTATTGAAGTTGACAATTTTGGATCAATTTTAGTGCACAAATCGTTTATTAAACATCAATATTTTATTTAACAGATCTAATTTCACCAAAGTTATGAGCTTTGTTACTTAATATTGTGTGTTTATTATATCAGTGGAATATAAAGTTAATGAGTGATATATCAACTCAATTTGTTTTATATTTTTTTTTTAAAACATGCATTGCATTGCTACATATTTTTTCGATCACAAAATTGCACCATCTACTTGGCGAGCCGGCCATATTTAATTTACATCATAACTTTATTATAAGCATGAGTAAATTCAAACCGTGATTATGAATAAATGTATGTTAGGGTACCTCTATATTAAATAATTAAGATATTGAAGCCGAGAAGTTTTAAAATTGTTCGACCACATTTTAAATACTTCGGCGCCACTTAGTAGGTAGGTACTAATTAAACGAAGATTAACGATTTTAGTTATTTTTTTGTAATTTAAAAATATTGTTCGTGGGTAGGTAGGTAGGTAGGTACTTAAAACTTTTAATACAAATTATTGTATTTTATACACAAAATTCAAATTCAAATTGTTTTTGGAAAAATTTAATTCAATCTTTAGTAAATTACTTTAATAATATAAAAAAATATATAAATATAATATAATATATTAAATATATCATGACATAGGTATACTTTGTAATATAGGCCGACACGCCACACTCAATGTGTTAAGTTAGGTTAGGGGAAGTATTAAGTAGTAATATATATAGGTATTTAAAATTATAATAAAAATTAACACGGATTGTGTTAGGTACTTACATACCTACCTACCGAAAATTCTGTTTCCTTGCCAACATGTCTGCGAACTTCTTGCCATCAAATAGGTAATATTTAAAAAATGTACCTTTTATAATTTATTGTTATGTGAAGGTGAACTATAGCATTTGATAGCTTATGATTTATTTTATATAAGTATACCTAAATTCGAAGTAAAATATAACTAGTTAATTATTTATAATATGAATAAGTTTAATAAGAGTAATTTTCGCTGCCAATATACATGTCAGGATGGCCGAGCGGTCTAAGGCGCCAGACTCAAGGTTACACCTTGGCCTGTAATGCAGGTCGATTCGAGCATTCTGGTCCTCATCTGAGGGCGTGGGTTCGAATCCCACTTCTGACAAATTTTTTGCTTTTTTTCACGATTTTCAATATCAATAATATTTTATTGTTCATTCTACATAATACTTAACACGCAATTACTCGATATTTAATTTTCTTTTTCCTTCATAATAATAAATTATATGAAATTTTTAAATTTATTATTGAAAAGTGTGAAGAAAATTTCCGAGTATAATTATTATTACTACACATTTACACTTGTGTGAAAACTACTTTATGTCTTTATCCGTAATATTATAATATACATGTCGAGTGTCGACATAATTTGGATTAACCGTATAATATAGATAATATCAATCGTAATAATTATTGCCAGACGAGTTAATTGACCTACATTATAGTTCGTATTCATTAATACGACAAGCCGTAAACAGCTATCAATAACAGTACGATAATGGACAGGTTAACCAGAACAATAACAATCAACAACTTAATGCACATCATATTGTACATTATTGTATTATTCGGTATAGGTATTGATATTATGTAATGTGTATTATGTACAACCTTACAGGTAGATACTATGCGTATGCCGTGTAGACTATATTATAGAGAGTAGATACAGTGGCATAGTGAGGGTTTTATCTAGAGACTTTGCCATTTTGGGTAGGCATATCTATCTACAACTTACTCTATAAATATCTCATGTTTATTTTCTCACTTCCCTAATCATCGTTGAGCATTCGAACATTCATATATTATTATTGCATATTTCAATATAACGTTAGTTGATCAATTATCGCCAACAGTTGACTTTATTAAAGGTAGACTGTCGCTGGAGAACCTCCTGCCCCAAGTTGTATTTATGTCAAAAAATACAAAAACTGTCAGAAAATTTGCTTACTAATATGCATGATATAAGTACATATTATCATTGATCATAAATACTAGTATTTATGATATTATACTCGTGTAATATGTTACAGACTATAGATATCCAGGATATCATAGATATCCAGATATCCTACAATAAATAAAAATATAAAATGTACCTTCCTCATTGTATGTATAGTAATTCAAAGTAAAAATAAAAAAGAAGTTTCCAGATACTAATTGTATTGAATGTCAATGAGAATAGATACAATATTAAAGTATTAGATGTACCTACATAAGGATAAGAATAAGACACATAGGTACGTAAGCTATTTCAAATGCTGTTAATCCCTGTTGCCACAACTACTTCGGAGTCCAGACACAGACTACATAGTATGTCAAGTGTTTTTCTGTGTTTTAAAAATATCCATCGATGAATAAATAATTTTTTCTCGAAATGCCAAAAATAAGATTTTAAAAAATAAGGTCGGGTGGAGATTCATCAGACACCTCGCCCTTAAAATCGCCACTGTATAGAGTAGTTGTGAACCGACTCGCATCTTCATACAACATGTAAAAATTGTTATGTTTTCTACGATGAATTATGTGTCCTGACATTATTATTTTAAACGATAGTGACTATATTATATACAAACTATTATATTTTATTTGCTACTCAGCTGCGAACTAGCTTAGTAAAATACTAAAATCTGTAGGTGTAACTAACACTGTGCGTGGATGATCGTACATGCAGGTTTCGTATGTCTGTATGTAGGTACCGTAAATCCGTTTTATAATATACATAACTTGAAATCAATGAAGTGATAAGTGCCAAAAAGTTAATTTTGAGTTGTTCACAATAGTTTTTGAAATCTGAAGAAAATTGTAAAAAATACATGTCAATAAAAATGTAAGAATCTTTAATAGCTTATAAGTATATCACTACTTATGCAGAGATAAGTTACATGTTCTCCCTTTATTTGGACAATAGAACTCAAACATCAAAAAAATTCTAGAACGTATTTAGCCGTGACAGTATATTGGTAAAAACGTGTCAAGTGCCCAAATAAATAAAACTCACAGGTTTTTTTTTAATTTTAACCAACTGTGAGTGTTTATTATGAAAATGAAACAAATTTTAAATATTATTAAATTCAATACAATAACTTTTTAATATTAGGTTTAATATTCAATTTAGTATAAAAATTAGGTTTATTTAATTAATTGTTGGAAATAATCTTTATTTTCCTCTTTTATAAATGGTAAAATGGTAGCATTTACCAAGAATCTTTTTTTTCAACTGACATTTTATTTTCACAAACCAAGGACGGAAAATCCATCTCTTTTATTGTGTTGACTTTTACACCTTTTCTGAGGACTTTAAAATATGTACTCCAAACTTCAAGTTCTTCGAAAGTAGTTTCAGTTTGCTCTACGTGGAGGGTGTCATTTTCTTATTTTAAGCCAAGAACATTTTGAAATTTTATGGTCTTCCTGTATTGATAAACATCATACCTGCTGCTTTTTTGAAATATTATGGAAATTATTGGGCTGTAATAAAGTGGTTGTTTGGTGTGACGTTGTCACGTTGACTATATGAGTTTTACCCAAGTCCATTGGATAAAATGTTTATTGCAATATCGTATAAAGTTTATTAAATAATTCTATTAGTTTAATCACCATCTTTATTAAACACGTATATGTATTTTCGGATGGTGGGGAGGAGGTGAGTGCGTGACTCATATAAAGACCAGCTATTTGTGTCTTTGGTTTTACCTCCACAATTTATAAAAATGTATTATTACTTATAAGTTATAGAATATAGGGCACTCTGGTAACTTATAAGATATTAACATCCCATATAGGTATAAGGTATTACCTACCGTTGCAAATTTTTGAGTTCGCCACTACATAGGTGTAACTGCAGGGCCGGATTTAGGAATGTGGGGGCCCTGGGCCCACCTTTAGAAGTAGATATTTTTTTCGATTAAGTACATAATATATTTAATAACCAGAATTTTGGTTATGAAAAAAGAATGATTTATCGCCTGGTCGGACAGTCAGTTATATTCGACGGACACTTAATTTTTTACAAATTTTTCAAACACAAATAAAATTTGAAAACAAATTTAAAAAATATATTCCAACAGTTATTAGATAAACTTCTCGTGTTTAATTTGGTATAAAAACTATGTTTCTACGACTTACGAGGCCTGAGTACTATTGGAACTACGAAAACATGTTTTTACGATCTATTTTTTTCTACCTACAGTGACGGCTCTTAACTACTATCGTACGTGCAGGAACAAGTTGTTATTAAACTATTATATTATAGATTATTAAATTATAACTAGGTTTTTATCGAGGTGATTTTGAAAATCTATTTTTCCAGCTGTGCTATCAATAAATATAAAAAACGATATTTTTTAGGGTGTAAGTGAGCAACAAGGGTTAACATTTCTGGAGGGGAGGTAAGATACCGACACAACCATATGAATTCAATAAACTTGTATTTACTTGTACACCGTGTAAAAGTATTTTGCAAAACGATTTTCACAGAAATCCTTTATACATATTACATGTACAAAAATCCAAAGGGCCTAAACCAACCTTTTACAACAAGTGACCTAGAATAAAAATATTAAGTACCTGGCGATTATCGACCACTATTTATTTAGGTAGGTATATTATTTATATTATTACATGCAGCATAATAATAAATTGTATATATCAAATAATATTCTTCTTTTATTATTTCTACATCGGAAAAAGTAAGTTTTTCATCATTAATACTTTACTTTGTATAGTGTATACAATGCGTTAAATTGTGTCTAAGATAAGGCACATGAATACAATATGATCAATCAAAATTGGGATAATTAATATTCAATACGATCGACCAATTTTTCCCCTAAAGTTCGAATAGTCGATCGCGAATACTGACATAATATTATTGTCATGTTAACAAAATATAAAACGGGTAAAAATGGTTCTAAACATTTTAGGTTCGAGTACAATCTGTGTAAGCTTGTAAACAAAAATGAAAAATGTAAAGAAAAATCGTTGGGTACGCTCATTTATACAGGTATTAGGTACTGTGTATTTCATTTGACAGTAAAGGCACTCATTATTTTGAAAAGTATAAATGCTTAGTAAAAAAAATTTTTCTTAGAAAAATCTATGTCATTATGCAAAAAACAACATAAGAAAGAAAGTATTTTTTCTACTATTCTTTTACATTTCTAATTTTTTATTAACAATTTTGTACCTATTTTTAATTTCATATTCCGAAGCAGAATATTTTTCTGAGATTTTTAATTTCATAAAAACCGAATTACCAAAGAATAGTTAGACAAGTATTCAAAGTTTAGATGATTGGAGTAACAGAAAAACATTTTGCAGTGTACCCCCTCTGTGCGTCATTCCACTTACTTCCACCTCACTAATATATAATATACGCTTTAAACTTACTTATAACTTAATTAATTTTAAAAACCAACGAATTTTATTTAAACTAGATCCAACTCAAATTAAAAACCAATTTCAAATACAAACTATATTTTTTCGAATAAAATTAAATATAGTTAGTTATCTTGCATATTGGAATTGTTTAATATTTAAGACAACAATTTTAATTTAACTTCATCCACATAAAAATTATAAACTGCTATTTTAAATAAGCCTAAATATTTTCACATGTTCAATATTATAAACTAAATACATAATTCACGAGTATATACTATATTGTTTAGGAAGATATCTTAGATATGTTACATCTAAAACTAAATATTTTTTAATTACATTTTAATGTCAATAGAGAGAAATTTGAAGACTAAAAGCAAATATTGCTTTATTGAACAAGAAACTTCACGATCATGACTTATATTATAAATAATTATTATTATATACATTGACTTTTTAAAATAAGTGTAATATTCAATCGATATTATACAATAATATGAACATTGAACATTTATTTTTGATCTTAAAAAAAAAATAATAATAATAATAATCATGATTGATGTATACTCATTACTCAAATATATTTTTATGATTGTTCCTATATAATTAAAATTAGGTTGACAACTATCACGCGAACTGTATGGATTGGCATTTCTAATGTAAGCCACATAACTTATAACTGACCAACTTGGTACATTTACATAAAATATATTTAAGTGTTTTGTTATTAAGCAAAAATCTAGTAGGTACCGGGTACACGCAATAAAGTAATTTAAAGTGTTTATACCTACTCAAATCATTATTATAATACTACATATTCAAGTAATCCACACGTTCACATTTGTCACATTTGTCACAGCTGTAAAATCATATAACATAATAATTTATATTAAAATTATTATTACATTTCACATAGATTTTGGTGAATTGCACTTAAGTGACTAAAACCTAATTTTGTTTTTACAATAATATAAAGTTGTTTGAGTGTTTAATTTGTTTAGAATTAACGGTTATATATCTTTAATGTGTACTATATTCAATTATATACTCACATAGTGTAAAGTATAAAAATTCGAAGAGTTTATTTTCAAGGTTTAATTTTTAGAGGTCAACTAATTATTTCAATTATTTTAAAATGTTTTACCCACATATTTGTATAGTAACCCTAAGGCTTTTACGTTTCACGTCCCCTTTTATGAGCTTTTAAATTCATTGAGAGGTATAATATTGAGACATGTAAGTCTAGGTAGGTAAATACATTTTTGTTTAAAAATAAATCATTATTTAGATATATGTATACCTACTAAATTTGATTTTAAAGAGGAACAATACATACGATTTATGTAAGTACTACGTATTCATGTATTTAATGAAAGTTAAAAAAAATTAATTTAATATTTGGAAAGTAAAAAAAAAATAATTTATTAAAGGCTCTGTCAAACAGAACGCGTTATAATTCGCGTTAAAGCGGTAAATGCCTCTCCGGCGTGGTGCTTTCACGCTCGTGAGTCGTGAATAACGCCTCGTTGTAACTAACTACAAAATCACGCGACATGAAAATAACACTTTCTGTTTGACAGAGCCTTAATTCTATGCATTGTGAATAGATAGTCGAATTGTAAGGAATAGCATTTTAATTAAAATAATAGATAAATATTTTGATAGTTTTGATACATAGAAAAGTGCTGAACCTTCACGTGTCGTAATTAAATAATAAATAATATTACTTTGTCTTGTTCTTGTAGACAGGATAATTGTATAAAGTTTATGTAATGATAAAACTGATTTTTTCAAGAGTAAATAATAATATAAACTATAAAGCACTTTAAATATATTTATATATATTTTATTGTGTTAAAACTATTTTTAGTATACTATTTGTATCTCGTTTAATTAAATTAAATTTCGTTTTGAAATAAGTTAAACATTTTTACATTACCTACGTAACTTACATTGTAATATTACACTATGAGCATTTATTTGGAAAACTGTTCGTCTAGTTTTAACAAAACACAAGAAAATATTTTAATTTCACAACAAATTAATATTTATACGTCTATCATTATTTTGTATTACAATCTTTCAGAACCATAAAAAGTTTGAAAATAGCTCAAGTTATTCATACGTCAGGATGGCCGAGCGGTCTAAGGCGCCAGACTCAAGGAATCCCTTGGCTTGCTAATACGAGCTTAATTGAGCGTTCTGGTCCTCATCTGAGGGCGTGGGTTCGAATCCCACTTCTGACAAACTTAAAATTTTGCATTTTTTCAACGATTTTACTTATAATCAGTGCTTGAATTGTGGTGGGAAGGAGGTGCGTAGAAGGACTTAGTTCCGCTCTACTATTTTTTTTTACTGTATATAATTGGGAACGGCTAAAGCCCAAATTAATTTTTCTTCAATTGTTGGTTTTAATATTGCTGTCAACGATACTCCATTGTTATTTTCAATAAGCTGACTGAATGTTTGGTATTTTAGATTTTAATTTGTTTATTTGGTAACACGGTATAGTTGTACGGTTCCTCTGCAAGTCAAGCCGGTTGCGACAGCCCACTGCCCAACTCCATTTGTCCAATAAGAGGGGTCGTTTGCTAACCACTCTCCCTTAATTGATAATTATATCATATTTATACACAGAATTCTATACTAGACTAGATAAGGAACTCCAATACAATTAACATTGTTAAAACACTGAAGCTCAACTGTGGAGGCCGCCATTTGTCGGTTGGCAAAACATTTCATTTATTAAACAAAAATACAAAATGTATTAAGAATAACATCATTTTTAATAGTAAATGTAAAATCACTTATATAAAATATATATATTTTTTTTAATACTACAGGTTTAGAAATAATAGAATACAATACAAAATAAATCATAATTAATCTTATATTTTTCATATGAAATCAGATACATATGCCACTTAATGGGTGCCTTGGTACCATTGGTATCATACTAACATAGGCATAAATACATAATTTTGGGGGAGGGGGCTTAGCCACTGGTCAAGACAAATTTCCCCGTAAAATTTAAAAAATGGAATTGTCTTTTCAGGTGGGGCTAGTTGCAATTTAACCCCCTAAAATTTTAATTTTGGCTCTCCAAATTTCGCCTATAGGTGTCATGATTCTACTACTTCACCAAAAACGTTTGCATTTTCTTATGGATTTTTTTGGTGTATACAAATATTAAATTATAATATATACCATGTTGTACACTGAAATATGCGATCATCATTGATTATAAAATATATTAATTATACAACAAAATAAATGTATACCAAATTGGGAACTTATTTATAAATAATAATAATAAGTAAAACAAAAAATAAAATAAATTTAATTTGACTGTTCAGAAAATAAATATGCTTTGACGTACCTACCTATTATTATAATTGAATTTATAAATGAGTTAGCTCTTAGCTATCAATGTCTATATCTTCATTACGACGGACAAACAATAAAGCAAATATCGTTAAGACGATTTTGTTTCATTGTAGACCTTAAAAATGTTTTTAATCTTCGAAGTGCTGAAAAAGATCACAGCTAGAGTTGTATTTCAATAGTCGTTTGCTAAAATTGTCAAAACTTGGATATAAATACACTCTATACATTTTCAATATTCTAATGGGTGCCCGGCACCCCATAATAATTTTAATGGGTGCTTGAGCCCCCGGGCACCCATGTACCTGGCGCCTATGGCCAACCGACCTTGAAGCTTCAATTCATGGCGGGAGTTCGCTATAATTAGTACTATAGAGAAATTAGTGTATTTATAATGCTTAATGCTTATGTCATCAGTTTTAGTTATCACTGATTGTTGTTTCTTGATTTATTTAAGTGACAACTAAATGTATGAATTAAATTAATTAAATTTAGGCGAACATAAATCCACGTTACTTACTTGGATTAGGTATATTGTTTAATTTTTAAATTAAATGTAGTGTTTAAAAATTGTTAGTTATTTCGGAGGGCTGTGTGGGGTGAAACCCACCCGCTGGTCTGCGTTGGATGACTTTGCACATGAAAAGATGTTTTTAAATCATTAGATTGAGAAGTTCCTCTATACTTAATTTTCCCCAATTCGAGCACTGCCTACTTATAATCATATTTTATTAACCATAAAATATAATGATTTACAGTTATATTTAACTTTTTACAGTATATGTATACCTCAAGTGTCGTGGTTTTTTTAAATATTTATATGCAATATACTAATACATGAATATCAGCTTCACCCGATTCTTTTTTTAAACGCAATACCTACTCTTGTATATAATGAAGTGGTCGATTTTAGTTTTAATATAATGCGCTGTGGATCCCCTCGACTGTGAGTCATATTATCATACCATTTTTAAATGCTATGTTCAATGAAATATTATGAATTATGATTCACAGATATAAGAAATATACTTATCTAATATAATAAACAAAATGGACATACTGCGTATAGCTTAAAGCGTGTCTATAAAAGTTTTAACAAAACTTTAACATTTGATTTATGATACTTATATAATATACATAAAATAACATAAATATGCATTACTATTTAATATTTCTATAAAAAAATCTTATAGATTGAACAGATGTATTTGCACCACCCTATATGCAATATGTAGATATAATATTTTGTATATTATACATTATGTTCGATTGCTATATAATATGCTATGCCATGTAGGGTATTTCTGTTCTTACGCTATATTTAAGATCCAACATGTTTTTTTCCAACAGTAAGTATTTATTTAATTTTTGTTTTATTCATCAATATTATTTGTTTTGGTTATAGGATAATAGAATATGAAATTAAGTTAGACGCTCGAGTAGGTAATTATACCTACATATTTTCTAGTTTAACAATACCTATAAATTTGTGAAGAAAACAATAACCACTGCTGGTGCAGTTAATAAAATGTCATTCAATTATAGTTATTTATTTTGAAAAATCCACAATTCACCAAAGCAATAAATATAATATAAGTGTTAGAAAATTGCCTAAACGTATATTTATATGTAGGTGTAGTTCATGTATTATAAATTATAATATATTATATTATATGGACTATAGGCCTGATATAATAATTAATATACTTCACTCGATAACCATGAAGACATAAATTATTATTCATAAAATCATAACTTTTATTATAATACATATACTTAATAATGGATACCTACATTAAGGACTACTTTTAAGGGGCTCGAATTAGGCAATTTTCAAATTTCATGCAAATGTGTACGTAGTAAGTGATCATTAGTGTGTAGACTGTGTGTAAAAGTCACCGCAACGGCGTTGCACACGTCGTGAACGGTAAACAATTTATGCTCATTTGTAAGTATTTTGTTCCATCCTATACCGATCGATATTATATTTGTATTGTTATAACTCATTATTAATACGGTAGCCGGTATAGGTTGAATTACATTATGAAATTACAAAAAAATAACTAAAATCGTTATTCTTGGTTATATAATATGTAATTTAGTCCAAATTTGAACTTAAAACAACTATACAGAAAAACTCTGTATCACGTATAATTTTTAGATATTTTGGTTACAGAATTAACTTCTACTTACAAGTTGTCAAGCTATTGTTTTTTATAGTATTGTAATGGTAAAGTAAAAGTAATATTAAACGAGTTTCTATTTGCTATTAAATTTGTTCTAATATTAAACATTCAAACAATAAATAAAACTACTTTTTCTTTATTGAAATAGATACTTAATTGTTGATGTTTGTGTAATTTTCTAGTCCAATGCTTCTTGTTAAATATGTGTATTTTTTAAAAACAGTGTTTTTAATTTACTACGTTTGTTGTAGCAACGAGAACATTTCAGCAACATAACGAGTGCACCTCAGAATGTATCTATAATAGGCATTTATAAACATTAAACAAATTATAATATATACTAGCATACTAAACTCTAACGAATTAGTTACAAAGATTACCAGCTGGATATAGGTAAAATGTAATTGTTTGTAATAATTTTAAAAGTTTTATTCATAACGTTAGTAAGAAGGGCGTAAGCGGATTGAGGGACCTTTGAGGTTATTTATAAAGGATAATAGTTGGGTTAAATATTGTTGGGACGGATTTATTATAATAGTATTTAATCTTGGTTTGTAGATTGATATTTTATTCGAGTAATTAGTGAGTTATCTAACAGATTTGTGGTTTATTTGAAAATAGAGGTACTGGTTTAACAATCTCGCTGCAATCCATAATAATTATAATAATAATAACAAATCTATAATTTAAAAATGAAGCGCTGAATGTGTTGCTAAGCGCAAATCTTGAGAGCAGCTGAACCGATTTCGCTAATTATTTTTTTATAATATTCCTTGAAGTATGAGGATGGTTCTTATGAAAGAAAATATTAGGAAAATCCACCGAAAAAGGAGGAAATCTGGATGTAAAAAATACAACAGTGGCACAACAGTGTATTAAATATTGGTTGTTTTGTTTAAGAGGACGTGTTACCCGCATGTGTTGTCTCCGTTTTACAAGTGCATAACATAGCAAATTGTACGCTCAGCAAAACACGTGTAGCTCCGTTAATTTAAAAATGAGTGTAAATTAACTTCTTATAAAATCTGAAGGTAAGATTATTATCTAGACAACCTTATGAGCTTTTTATTATATTTTAATTTTTAGGTGAGCTATAAGTACTTTAATTGTAAATTGTTTATAGATCTTAAAGTACTCATGACTAGCTTAAAAATTAAAATATTTTAAGAAACCCATGAGGTTGTCTAGATAATAATCTTACCTTTAGATTTTATAAGAGGTTAATTTACTCTAATTTTTAAATTAACTGAGCTACACGTGTTTTTCTGAGCGTAAAATTTGCTATGTTATGCGCTTGTAAGACGGAGACAACATATGTGGGTAACACGTCCTCTTAATCAGGCATGTTTGTTGATTTGTATTATTATTTTTTGTCAATAAAATGAATGCTTGTGTGTAGATTAGACCTCTGGAAAGAAGACAGGCTAATTAAAAAATGGTTAAATTTGTTTTTTTTTATTCACCTGATATTAGTACGGTTGTCGGTTAGGTTAGGTTAGAACTTTGTATTAATTGCTTATATTAATCCACCAGGTGGAATACGATAATCTTGCTATAAATTTGATACTTTAAAGTTAAATTATAAAGTTACGTACAAACAGCACGGGGTCCGCGATCTACCGCAGTTAGATTTCTTACCTGATAATATACTGCTGCCAATCAGAATTTTTATCCCAGGCAACAGAATAGTTAAGATAAATTTTGAACTCCATACACCGAATATTAAATAACGAATTGAACAAAGTTTGAGTCGTATAGAGTTGGTACATTTAACAGGCAACGAAGTGCAAGGGATCTGCTATTAGTATTATAAGTGATAATAATAAATTTTTTAATTTGTATAGTATTAATTATAAATAATACATTTGAATAAAAGTGTACTTATATAATGATAGGTACATTTATATAAATTAGTAAGATCAAAATATAATTATAATAATTAGGTACCAACCTAAACAGACGAAATTAAAATGAAGATGGAGGCAGTATTGGTAAGTTTTTTCCGAAAACCGTCGAATTATTAGATTCGGCAAGATAACAAACCTAGTGGCGGCATGATAAAGTTTTCACACGTCCAGGCGGGGATTGGGGGATATCACCATAGATCTTTAAGCTAATGGACAGTCGGACAGTCACTATGGTCTATGGATACATTAATTAAGTAAACTTAATTATGTTTACTGTTTACTTAATCATTGATGGATATAACAAGCCAGTATCGAAATATATTCCGAGTTGATTTTGGTTTGATTATTAAAACTAAATTTCGATTCGTGACACCGTTGAATTTTGGCTTCGTTTTAGGTTGTGAGCGAAGCGATGATGTGTGTTTTAGATTCTGAGTGAAACGATGAATTTATTGATTTTACAATAATATGTGGTTTTTTTTTAATTTTTTTAATTTTTTTTTTATTTTTGTGTCTGTCATCACGTTTTAGGACAGTAAAAGTGCTTGGATTTTCTTCAAAAGTAGCTTTTCTGATAGGAAAGTGAATCTAGTTGGTACTTTAGGGGGTCAAAAGTGAAAATTTCTCAGTAGTTTTCAAAAGCGGAGTGAAAAACAAAATAAAAATTAGGGAAAACGGGAATTTTTACACTAAAATCTGTTTTCGAAAAAATCGATATTGGTTTTTGGTGCAACTCTTAAACAAATGACCGTAGGTACATGAAATGTTGACTGAATGTTTATATAAACATTATCTATACACGATAACATTTTCAAAATGTTTTGATTTATTTTGAACTGTTTAGGCACATTTTCATTTTCCATTTTTTTTTAGTTTTTTTTCTAAAAATATCAATACAATTTTATTTGTTGGTTGCGAAAGCTTGAAAATTTAATACAAGGCTCCTAGTATATTGTTTCAAAGGCAGATGAAAAATATTAAAAATCCTTAGTCACAATTAATTTTTATAAGTATTTAAAGTTCAAAAAGGTGGGTAAGTGGATGTCGCTCTGCTGTACTGTAGGTTACAAGTGGGTCACTGTATAATGGATGGTATTAAATTTGAATTCAATGATATAATATCATTGTATAAGAAAAACGATTCTGAGCGGAGACGGTATGTCAGTCTAGGTATAAGAATAAGACATATTGTATACTTATCTATGGTATTAAATTATATGGAATGTATGAATAAATTATTCATTGCCCCTTAAAATATGCACAGTCTTATCATTGAGCATACTTATTATTCCTTATACTATGGTAGATTGTATGGATAGGCCATAATATTTTGATTTTTCAGTTTCATATATACCCGAATAATATTTTTAAATTACAACAAAAAACCAAGATCGTTAATATTGGTTTTAATATGTAATTTCGTCCAAATTTGAATTTAAAATGTCTGTAAAAAATAACTGTGTTCATATAAACTACTGGGAAATTTTTACTTTTGACCCCCTTCAAAGTACCAACTAGATTCACTTTCCTATCAGAAAAGCTACTTTTGAAGAAAATCCAAGCACTTTTACTGTCCTAAAACGTGATGACAGACACAAAAAAAATAAAAAAAACTCAGAATCTAAAATTGACAACATATGGAAAAATCAAGAAAATCAGCAAATTATTTTGAGTTTAAGAATTCGTAAAAATTTTTCTTTTTAAATCTAAGATTTGAAAACGTAATACAAGATTCCTTATAAGATTATCTACCTTTATCAAAAAAAAAAAATGTCTATAAAAAAGTCAAATTAAATTTTTATGAGCGTTTGAAATTCAAATTTTTACAACATTGGATAATCACTCGATTTCTCATGTAGTGATCTCCTTATTTTGTTGTAATAAAAAAACGAATAGCTAAAAATTTTTTTTTCTATAAATATCAATAAAGTTATAATAAGTAAAAAAATATTAGGGGTATGCAAAAAAAAAAATAGTGTGGAGCTCCGTCCCCCCCACCCCCCCCCCATTTCGAGCACTGCTTATAACTCATTAACTACTGGGCCCGAATTCGATTTTCATGTATCAAAATACTAAGAAAAATATTCTGCTTTTGAATATGAAATTAAAACCCTATGTTGTCATTCAAAAAAGTAAAAAATATAAAAAACTATAAGGATAAAAAATATTTAAAAATATAATTTTTTTATAAAAACTTTGTTTTATAAGCGACTTGAAAGTATGAAAAAAATATTTCCAAAAAAATTTACAATTTTTTGAAATATTGAGTGTTGTTTGATAAAAGAATCACCCAGTATTATGTAATATAAAAACTGGCAGTATTATTATTATATTTAAAAAAGTTCTACTAAACTTTTAAAATTTATATCTAAAAAATATACAGCAGCAATTTATTTATTTTGGATATTTGTTTTTCAGTGATAAAATATAAGATAATATCGTCCGAATAAATTATGAATTTTCGAGAACCTTTTTGAATATTAGAAGATTTGAGGATCAGAGATTTTGAATTATTTGGGAACTTCAGGTAGGTACTTACCTACCGACAATTTAATGGAGGTAAAGGTGTCATTTTAAATACATATAGGTACACTAGCAGGACTCATTTTCTCAAACATCTAATATTATTATAAATTCTATTATTTTAAAATTCAGTTAATAATTAATATTATAAACCGAAAACAGTTTTTATAACCTTTCGATTAAAATAAGCTACCTAGTAGTAGGTACCTATAGTACCTACTACCTACCCATTTAAGTTTTAATTTTAATAATCGACCTCGGAACTCTTCTCTTTCCATTCACCACTGGCATAATATTATATAAGTATAACACACTTAAAAAGCTAAAACTTTTGAGACTTTCAATTTGTTTCAATAATATTACACATAATATCCATCAAAATGAAGTGACGCGTGAAAAATACTTGCTTGTGAACGAAATAACAAATCAAAAATTAGGATTAGCTGGGCAGGGTTAAACGCACGATTATCAGACGGATAGCTATTATAGGTATAGTAATAAAAAGTTTTAATATTTTTGTCTTGACTTATTTTACATACAAATAATTGGTTTTTCTCCAAAAGTCCAACATAAATTTAAATAGTTATATCATATATGCACCTAATAATAATATTATATTGTGTGCAGGTACTATTATTGTAATACCTAACTAATAAGTAATGTAGACGTTACATATTAATTGAGTTGACATATTTTGACAACAATTATTTTCGTTATAATAATTGTATCATGGAGTTTAAATATAAGTTATTAATTAATCTATGGAGCATAACATTGTGAACGTATTTGTTAAATTAACAAACAAGCTTTTTTAAATTTAATTAGCCATTAACCTAGATAGACTAAATTTCATCAACCACAACATGTCAGGATGGCCGAGCGGTCTAAGGCGCCAGACTCAAGGGGATCCCTTGGCCTATAATGTAGGCTGATTGAGCGTTCTGGTCCTCATTTGAGGGCGTGGGTTCGAATCCCACTTCTGACAAATTTTTTGTTTAAATTTTTTCTTCTTTGATTTTTCGTATATTAATTATCAATTAAATTATTATACTCATATAATAATTATATACTATTATGCTATACATTTTATTGATATACTACATTTTTACATATTATCTTAAAACTAATGGTTTGAACATTTTTTTTAAAACTTATAGTGTATTACAGAAAATAAACCTTTTTGTATGTATATAACAAGGTTATCGCTTAAAAATCAAAAGTTGACCAAAAAAAAGGTGAAAAAAATCGGGGCAATAATTGATGCACATAATTGCATGCATGTTTTTATTTTTCAGTAATATAATATACAATTATTAATATTCGTTATAGTGTAAGTGAATTTAAATTTATTATTTACTTATTAATATAAAATATGTTATTAATTTTTTTAAACATATCGTGCTTTTAGCGATTTTTATGTCAGATTTTCTATTTTATGGTAATTACTTAAATTTCTGCCAAGACTCTCCAGTCGATTGTTTTAGTAAATATTTGAAATTATTAAAAATAACTAAAAATTTTTTGCCATTAAGGTCAACTTATTATAGCATTCAACTAAAAGTTTTAAATGCTATATATTGTCGATAGATCATAATATACAGTACCTATACACTACAAAAATAATGTTATCGTTTCTGTCTTAAATGCCTGTGGAATGGTATAGAATAAAACTGACTATAATCTTCTTAAATTCAAAAGTGTCTTGTAAAATATTTTGTTATTGTATTTAGCTGAATAATATTATTTATATCTAAATTAATATATCTTATTTATTTTCGTATTATGCTTGTGGGCCACAATAGACCAATAGAATTTTTTTTTTAATGTAGTCATGGGCTATGGCTAATGTACAGTGCACACTGGCCTGCAGTTCAAATAACGAATAACGACAATGATAACAGAATAAAAATATGAATAATAAATTGTAAATAAACAGTATTTTTACTTTTGTTTAGCCAACACTAAGAATATTTAATATTATATTTATATCATATATTTGTTAGTACTATCTACAAAAGGGTTAAAATTGTAATACTTTGTTCATAAATAAGTAAGTAAGTGAGCATACATATTACATAGTTATGTACTGTGAGTTGTGAAAAACAAATAAAATAATACATGTTTATAAGTCATAACCTACAACCATTGAAAGATGTTTATATCTAGGTATCCTATAAAATTAAAAAGTAGTATCAAAATTAACAAAAAAATAGGGACTGGCATAAACTGATGCTTGGCAGTAGTTCTATGTGGCGAGAAATGCAATTCCAAGTTGAATCGGTAGTATTATTGTAACAAATTAGACACCTGCAACGAATAAATATGTTCAAACACGGTAACTACATATATATATATCACAAAGCACGCTTAAAGTTATAAGTAATATGCATTGAACTTTTGTTCAATTATTTATTGTAATTTAGAAACTTTAACGATATGCAGGACTATACCGAAAGTTTTTACCTACCTATCTAAATTGCGTTTGAACGTGGTTAAAAGGATTATCGGATAGACCAATAGAGGTTAGGTTAAACGATCCGGACGAGAGGATAGAATTTTAGTAGAAACTAGAAGAGATACACATAAACTAGGCACCTATACAATATAATACAATTATACATAACACGTTTACTAATAAAATATACTAAATAGTATATTATTGTTAAAAGTTAAAACAGTTGTTTAAGTGTGAGACTGCAACACACGCAAGCTTCGACTGCTTTGGTTAGGTTATTTAAATTACAACATAATATTATGTATTATTTCATTTGAACTTTAAAGCTCAAAGTTTAAATAATTATATATATAGTTATAATTTATTATTAGCTAGGTACCTATCACTAATTAACTAGGTATTATTATAATATATAGGTACCTAGGTACTTAGTAGCTACTACCTATTATACTGGTTAGAAATTCGATGTTTAATATGTTTATCAAAATGCTCGGAAAAAATTATAAAAAAGAAAAACTTAAAAATCAAAATAAGTATAAAAATAATTATCAATTGTTTTCGTGAAACGACTTTGACTTAAGTAAAATTGTTTTTCAAAAACATATAAACGTTACAGAGAAATTATGACCGGTGATAAAAGAATCACACTTTGTATAATAAATATATATAATGCGTATTTAGTATTTACGTATATTGTACAATTCACACCACGTGATAAAAGTGCTTTACATTAATCTTTCTGGGTTGAGTGCCGGACAAAATTGATTGTGCATAATAATAATAATAATAATAATAATAATAATAATGTGTTGCGCATGCAGTCGCAGAGTTTACATTACGCTCGTTGATTACATGAATATTCCAATACGATTTCCACAGTGCATGTTTATATGTATACGCAGTGTGTACCCAGACTACTGCTTACCAGTTACCACATTGATAAACACCCACGTCATTGGTTAACCACAGCTGAGGTATGGGAGTAAAAATATATGTACACAATATTATTGTAAATATACCTATGTGGTGCAGTAATTAGTTTTGAGTTGTATAATAATAATTATGCACTTTTTTTTGTGTGCTTTATCTTAACGTGCTCGTGCTAGATATATATACATTATGTATATACCTGTTGGATTTCAAATATCACGAATAATTTCACACTCATTAAAACAATATATTACTATGCATTTTTTCTAACTAACAGCAGTTGTATTATTTTTTTTTTTTAATTAAATAAGGGTACTTCGTTGTTATTATTATTTTTTTAATGGTTTTATTAAATTTAAAAACGCATGCAATTGAAGTTCGATTTTTTCAAATTTAAATTTAAATTTATACAAATTGCTGGTTTCAATCAAATAATTTATTCAGCGGTGGTCTTATTGTTCAAATGAAAAGCCTTCGTTAACAAGATATTTGATTTTATTTCAAACATTTTTTAAAAAAATATTATTTTTCTAAAGCCGTTTTTTCTTTGAAATAAATTGCTCAACTTCTTGGGGATTTTGATCCGCTCTGCAATGAATTGTCAGTTGTACACGTCATTGGAAAATCGGTCCCATTCAAAACTATAAATAGATAAAAGTTAGCCTGTTGGCTCTCGAGAATGACTGTAATGTTCGCTGGTTGTCAAAATAAAAAAATTAATGGATTACATTGTTATTATAAACGTTAAAGAATACATTTCCCCCCTTGTCGAGGATTAATGTTTTCTTTGTTTTAATTGACCTATCAGAACTTTGACGATTTTTCGTTCGCGGAATGTGCACGAGGAGAACACGAGCGTCGAGCAATGAACGACGAAAAAAACATTTTGCATTATATGAACTCTGCTCGGAAGGTTAAATCTATTCTTAAACACAATAGAAACGATAATAACCATTTTGTATAGGTATTAAAAAGACCAGTGCTGCAGTACTATATGGAAGCACCACTAGTCACTATTGATACTCGGGGGGGGGGGGGGGGGAACTCCCAATTTTTGTTTCTGCGTAAAATATATTTTTACTGCATTGCTATTGTAGTCCTTCGAAAACCATTACAATATATTATTATAATATTATATTTAATTATATTATTATGTACAACTGGTACAATACGTTTCGTCGTCGTCTATTTCTTTAGCAATATAATAATGGAAATGAAATGTGTTTTTATATTGTTTGGTTACCTTGACTACGCAATTAACGTATTGAAGAAAAAAATAAATTTTTAATTAACAATGGACACGAGAGAGTTTTTAAGTGAGCTTGGTTAACCTTTTATGTTTTTTTTCCACTTTTGCCGCCATGTGTGTGGGTACCCCCAGAGTTTGGGTTTCGTCGAGTTAAAAACGTGAGGATATAAAGTAATTAAAACCAATGGTCTTTTCAAGTGCGAGAAATCTGACAAATTTGTTTTCACGAGTGTTGTTATACGCTGTACTTATAATAGGCAATACATATTACAGTAGTTGGTATACAAAAGAAACTTTCTATACGTAGACATGTCAACAATGCGTTCAAAATCTTTCAAGAAGAATGTTTTTAGTTTTTTCCAGTCGATTCACACACATAAATGGGATGAAGTTTTGTCACAACATTGAGTATATGTAGTAGGTACCCGCCTTTGAAAATACCTTATAGACCAGTGGTTGTCAACCTTTTTGGGTCCACGGCTCCTTTTGATTTTGAAATAAAATATACGGCTCCCATACGAACATTTAAAATAAACAAATTTACATTACTTATAATAATTTTAATCTAACTTTATTTAATGATAAACATGTAATTAGGTATTAATAATAGGAAACATTTTTTACATACAATTAAAAAATTAATACATTAATAATAATTTTAATTTTTAATGGGACGGCTGTGCTTGTTTTTGTTGCATTAAATCATCAAATCGTGGGGTAAATTTTGATAGTGCGATTCTCATTTCCTTTTCGGTTCCCACACTGGGGATGTTCTACGTTTGCAACAACAGTGCTAGTAAATCCGAAATTCAAATAACTATCATCATATTTTCTGATTTTTTGTTTCTTTTCAATATTTGAAATTACTTCTGGATTATCACGTTTTCTACTAGAATTCAAAAACTTATCCATAGTTATAACTACTATTATTACAGAAAAAATACACAACAAATAACACAGAACAAAAAAAGATCGTAATAAATATCGGTCGATATACGTAGCCGTAGCGCATATAACACACTGAATACAAAACAGACAGGCGACAGCGGTGTGCGTTTTACAACTGATAGATTATATTAGAGGCAAATCATTAAGTACCTAACTAATTGTAAATAGTAATCGAAATATGCTATTACTCGATATCGCAAACACGGTTATCGACGGTTATCTCACACATGCAACATGTAATATGTATTGGTGCGCCGAAATTTTATTTTTAGTTTCTATTGCGAACGCGGCTCCCTTGATAATAACCGGCGACGCCCCTGGGAGCCGCGACGCACAGGTTGAAAACCCCTGTTATAGACTATAGTTTTGAATTTCTTATCAAAATTGTATGATATGTCTTCAACAGATTTTGGGAATAAGTTATTCTATTAATTATTTTAAAAGCAATTAAAAGTTATATTATACTACCTACTTACATATTATTTTATTATTTTACAAAATATACAACTCTTAAGGTCCAAACAGACAACCGGATATATCCGTATAATCATTATAAGTTTATTTTTTGAAAACATAATAACATGCGTAGGTACCTATGGTTGAATCAAAATTCGTAGTTATTTGGTTGTTAAAAATTTATTTTTATTTTTAAAGTAATTTAAACTCCATTTGAAACCATTGAAGTATAGAATTTATTATATTATTATTTAAAATTTAAAAATAATAAAATATTTAATAGACAACGAATAATAAAAGTGTATTATATTTTGTTTGATAAATGTATAATTTTGATTTACTATTTGAATATTTTATAAATTATAATATTATAATATGTCTTGTGAAATAATTTGCAGCGGCGAATAATTAAAACGAAATAATATATAAGTTTACTTTATTGATGTATCTTCATTATATTATTTTAAGTGTGCAAACCGATGTGCAGTTAATGCTGTTTTTAGGTACCTTAAATGTCAATTTCAGTTTCGAGATTCAGTTTAGATTAATAAAAATAATTGTTGTAATAATTTAACAAAACTTGACACAGTTTTGTAAATAGGTTGCTATTATAATACCTATATAACAAAATTAACTTTTTATAAAAAGCTCATTGGGATTTGATCGTTTGCTATAACATAACTCTTGGGAGTACCATATTAAACTTTATTAAAGAAGATTTTTTTAAAACGGTATTTCAAATAGTAATTGTTATAATTGAGTATACGTTTACTTGATGAATGTATAAATTAACTTCAGTTGTAAACTTACATTTTTTTTTCAAACATTAATTATTATTTATTACTTCTTTTCTTAGACAAACATGGATTAGTACATCCATATTGTGTGGCAAACAAAGATAGGTATAAAAGGCACTACTGCAGAATATATTATAACAATTTTATATCTGTTTGTTTTATTTGTCGTTTGTTAGATATATAGAGTTAATAAAGACTTTGATAAAAAATAATGTTAACAGTTTTAACTTTTACATTGTTAAAAAATATATAATTGGTCTTCAACAACCAAATGAATAATTAAAATTGGATTTCTTTCCAACGGTTCACTATGACATATAGTTTACGGATTGTGTCGAAACTGCGCGAATCTGCATGAGATAACAACTACACATGAATATTATGGGGAAGAAGATGTATATGAATACTTTATTATTTCCATACAAAGATCGAATAACAGGATGGATATAGCGCCTGCACATCATTTGACAGCGAAGGTCGTGGTCAGATTTGACGTAGATTGTAACAATAGTATTCCACCACCGCCACCACCACCGGCTCCACCAAAGGAAATCCAGGATGTGTTAGATATATATAGTTTACGGACGTCGATCGCGCACAACGAGACAGAAAATGTGAAACAAAAACAACAACTTGGGAAAAAAAACGGTCTTACGCTAAGACGAAGTATTGATCAAGTGACGCTAACAAGTCACTGCGTATATTACACATGTGTGGCGACTGGCAATATATACACTATATTATTATACCTATGTTTACTGTACTTTATATATACTCGTCGGAGACAACGCTGCAGCCTAAAGCTATTTTGTATACAAAAATAAAAAGTTGGGATTGCTACAAAGGCGCTCGCTGCGGACATTAGGTACGAACCGAGTTTGAACAACAGAGTATAATAGTTAGGTAATATATTCTCGCGAATCAATTATGGCTGGCTCGTAGCGGAAAATCAACGAGAACGAATATGTATAACTCCCGCGCGACTGGCTGTATATATTATTATAATATAGACAAATAGACATATAGTTATTATACACTCTTGGCCTATGTACGTTCACATTTATAGACGACAGCGACGACGACGATAATATGTATAATATCTTAGCGTGCATATCATTATCATATAGACATTGGCATGTCTGAAGCTCTAACAAGGAGAGAAGGGGGAGGGGAGATATATATAGCTACATATATATTATCAAGAGTTATTTCTACGACGTCCCTGAACATTGATCGCGAGAGTGTAAAACTTCTCGAATTATTGTTTGTTTTTCTACGGCAATATTAATATTTTATAAACACAATTATAGTAATACATAAAAAAAAACCAATGATGGAAAATGATGAAAAAACTCGATTGGCAACCCACACTTTCGCCTTCCTTAAATACTCACAGATAGTATGATATAATACAATATATATAATTATATACAGCATAACCGTATAATTGTATAGTTTTTACGATAAAATTACCACCACTAATATTATAATTAGATGTTTGCAGTACACGCCCTAACTGTATTTCCTACATATATATATATATATACATAGTAGATGTGATACAATATTCATAAGAGTGATCGGCATACGCGTAGGACCTACGCCGAGGATTACGCCGTAGGTATATGGTTAAAGAAGTCCGTGAGTGACGATAATATAATCCATATGCGTAAATCGGTTTAGATGAAGTGCTTGCTTTATAAAGTGGTCGAGAAGGGTAGAAATTAATTGTTTAGCTCCTATTGAATGTGAACGAATTAGAGGGACATAGGGTATACATGTTTCTCCTTGATGGGTAGACGAACGATTTTTTTTAATACATCATCGCAGTTATCGGTTGGACGGGTCCAAATATGACGGCAATTGACACAAGATATAATAAATTATTGTTCGGATTTGATCAATTCATTATTTACCTTTTCAAACGTTTAATATGATATAATGGTTTTTAATTGATTAATATTTTACTGCTTTTATTCAATCAACCAATATAAGCATGTCAAAATAAATTTCAGCGGCACATGATATACACGATAACGACGACATTACCTGCACATTATGCAATTTGTCTGATTAACAATATATATTATGCGTCATATACACGTGCTCATATCATGTACATACGTCGGGACGAATCATCCCAGTGGAATATAATATTTTATAGATACAGCTCATGATTTGTCTTTGTACAGATTTATAATATATTGTACCTACATTTCACGTTTTGCACATATCGTAGGTACGTGTGCAATTCAATACTAAAAAGTATAATTATTAAAAGAGGGTGTTCTACCTTTTAGTAATTTTTATATGTAGTGCATTTTTTTTTTTTAAAGAATTTTCGCTGACATGACTTTTTGAAGTGCAATTATCGTTGAGTGTAGGTAATAGCGGAAACCAATGTCACGGGAGTACATTTTTAAAAAATAAAAACGGTCAATATTGATATCGTCTTGAGAAATTCCGTATGTGATTATTATATTTTACAATAGTGTTCTTTCTAAAAACATAATTTTCAATATTAAGCAATAATTAAAATAGCATCTATAATACAGTAGGAAGTGCAGAGTGTAAATATGTATATATTATTTTGAATTTTGATTAAATGTATTCAAAATTCATGTGCAATAAAATCATATAATATGAATATGATCGGAAAATGGATGAAATATTATACATCAACATGTGTATAAGCAGCTTTGTTGTAAATAAATGAAATGTTAATATATTATTATCTGTATGCCTGTATATATATTATATTCATATGATAAGTTTTAGATTCTGAGAGGAACGATTAATATATTGATTTTACAATGATGTGTGTTTTTTTATTTTTATTTATTTTTGTGTCTGTCATCACGGTTTGGGGCAGTAAAACTGCTTCGATTTTCTTCAACAGTACGTATCTCGTTTGATGGGAAAGTGAATCTAGTTGATGTATTTGGAGGTCAAATTTTAAAATTCTCAATAGTTTTCACAAGCGCCGGGAAAAACAACATACAAATTAAGGAAAAACGGGAATTCTTACGCAAAATTGGTTTTCCAAAAAATCGATTTTGGTTTTTGGTGTAACTCTACAAAAAATGAACGTATATAAATAAAATTTTCACTGGTTGTTTATATTTTAATTTTCTATACATGATAACATTTTAAAAATATTTTGATATGTTTTGAACTACGTATGGACATTTTCAGTTTCCCATTTTATTAGTTACAATAAGGCTCCTAATATATTGTTACAATGATATTTGAAAAATATTAAAAATCCTTGGTCACAGATTTTTTTATAAGCATTTAAAGTTCAAAAATTGACAAAATATGGAAAAATCACGAAAATTAGCAAATTATTTTGAATTAAGAATTTGTAAAAATTTTTCTTTTTAAATCTAAAAAAAATGTCTACCGGAAGTTGAAATTAAATTTTTATGAGCATTTTAAATTGATATTTTTACAAAATTTTTTGTTCACTCGATTTCTCATGTAACGATTTTCTTATTTTGTTGTACTTCAAAAAAAAATGACTGTGGATACATGAAAATTTCACTGAATGTTTATATTATCCATTCTTATACTTGATAAAATTTTCAAAATATTTTGAAGCTTTTTGAGCTGTTTACGGGCATTGTCAGTTTTTATTTATTTATTTTTTTTTTCTATGAATATCAATAAAGTTTTATCTGTTGGGCCAAAAAGTGTAAAAATGTAATACAAGGCTCCTAATATATTGTTACAATAACAGTTGAAAAATATTAAAAATACATAGGAACAATTTTTTTTTTAATTGCATTTAAAGTTCGAATTTTGACAAAATTTATCAAATTTAAAATGTAATAACTATTTTGTGGTTAAAAATTTATAAAATGTTCAACTTTTATATCTAAAGATTGAAAATTTAAAACAAGATTCCATGTAAGTAGTTACTTCTGTTACCAAAAAATCTAAAAACTACATAAGCACAGTTTATTTTTATAGTCACTTTAAGTTTAAATTTGGACGAAATTACATACTAAAAAACCTAGAATAACTATTTTAGTTATTTTGTTGTGATTGAATAATATTATTCGTGGGTATACTTGAAACTTCTAAAGTGTAGGTACTGTTATATATCTATAATAGTATCACGGTTTGTTGTTGATGTATAACTCGTTATAAGTACCTAATGGTATTGTGATATGATTAATTTGGAATTTATTATAGGTACCTATTATAGGTCAATTTTTTTTTAATACCATAGATATGTATATAATATGTCTTATACCTAGACTGACATACCGTCTCCGCTCAGAATCGTTTTTCTTATACAATGATATTATATCATTGAATTCAAATTTAATACCATCCATTATACAGTGACCCACTTGTAATCTACTGTACAGCAGAGCACCTTTTGGCTTTTTTTTATTATTTGTTTGAAGAAATCGTATTTTAAATATGTATGACATGTATCCTTTAATTTATACAAATTTATAATGAATTAATTAAAACATAAACATTTAAATAACAATTAAAATCATAAATTTCATGTTACTTTATTGATTTGGAGGTATCCACTAGTATTGTGAAATTCCAAACAATCCAATAACATTCCATAGATAGGTACCTATTTGTTTAGCAGGATAGCTCTTACGGTTTCCTGCAATGTATATTAACTGTTAAAATTATATTGATACACTCTATGTATGTAATATTTATACACCATAGATAATATTATAAGAATTCTTATAATATCTATGGCATATGAAAGTAGGTAGGTATATGACTTATCAATTATTTATCAAATTAATATTTTATGCCACTAAATAATAATAAATATTTTACTCAACGTTACAATATTTAAATATTTAATTAGTTATTTTTTCCTTGAATAATATTGCTATCGGATTATATTGGTATTGTATAGTAAATGATATGACATGACGTTTAAAATAAGTACATACACACATAATACATCACACAACTTTGGTATTAGCGGTATTGAATATCGATATACTAATATCCTATGTACATATAGGTACATGTTGTCAACAATGAAGTTAAACATTCAATTGTGTCTTGGGATGATGATGCATGAAGTTTTCAAGTTTAAAATGCAATGACGTGCCTATATCGAGTTTACTATCAGACAACGACAACCACCATTATAGGTACCTATTATTATTACGTTAATTTTTAATAATAAAATAAACCCTCGACGGCACTGATCGGTAGAAGAGAGACTTATGTAAATTTATTTCCATGTGTGGGTTACGCTGTTACATATTATAAGTAATGATACACGTATGATAAAATATAAACTATTTAATGAACAGTTAACGGATACTTAGTTTATCGAGTAATAGGCTACAACGATTAATTTGATGGTAATGACTAATGAAGATAAAGTCTATAGGTAATGATTATTGATCGATATATTATTATTCTGGAAGCTTTAGTACATAATATAATACACCATGACATAACATGGTAACAATAATTATTATTTTAGTAATTTTACTTCTATACACTTAACACCTGAAAAATTGTTTTCGATATCTGTTAGATACCTTTTTTTTTTTTTTGCAGTTTTGAACCGACGACGTCGCGGGAACTGCTTTCGCATTCTTCCGCGACGCCGCCATCGTTTATTTGAAACAAAAGAAACAAATATTATACATACATACGTGGGGGGGGTAGACGGGACACTTCCCCGACTTACCCCCCCTCTATAATCTGTTAGATACCTATACCTAACATAACTGACTATCAATAAACCATATCGTTTTTATGTATTTCGCACACTCATTTATTTATCCGACACCCATATCGTAACAATAAGACGGTGTCTGCCAATAGTGCCAAATATGTTTTTACTCAAATCCATCGCACTACCTATAACTAGTACCTACTCTTTAAAAACACTCTAAAATCAAAATTATTCGGTATGTTTGTACACATAATTTAAACATTTAATTTATTTTACTCGCTCCTTATTCTGCAGTTATAGATCAAATGTAAAATTACATTTGGTACAGACTACATGGATTAGTGTAATTTACTTTAATTATTATTATGGTTAAGTGTTCACTATACTAAGGTACCTAACTACTAATTAGTAATTAAATATATTTTTTTATATTTAAATTTTCAATCGATTATAATATGTTTAATCTATAGACTATATTATAAAAATATTATAATCAATGACCAAATATAAATAGTTTATGTATAATAACGATGCATATACATAATACAATACTTAACATAATTTAGTATTATTTAACGACCATTAAACATTAATACCAAAGAATAATAACGTCAACCCTAGTATGTTATAGAATTATAGAAATAGCTGATAAATGTAATTATAACTAACAATGTGATAACGTTTGTTCTTATCAATATTACATTTGTTCTTAAATATATAATTAATTTATATTAAACAAATTTTTTTTTCACCTAAACAAATAAAATATAAAAAAACTGATTAGGAGAAAAAATAATTAGGTACACTAGATGTCTGTATTTTCTGTGACTAGTAAACATTTTATTTCAATAATCATAGTATACATTGTACCTTGTATATTACCTGTATAAAATGTTGAAAATTCGAAATGTCTATAAAATGAGAATATAATAGCTAGTATGCTTCGCCGTAGATCTCAGTTCTATACAAATATACAAGTATTTAGTATATGGGGGATATTATAATTTATGGTTTTAACACAATTTAAATTGTTAACATAAAATATTATGATATATAAAATAAGTATTCCTATCAAAATTTCAAAAATTACAGATTCATTTCAACAGTCTTCTGTACTCCAGGTCCAACCGCTCCTCCTTGTGAGGGTCCCGCGTACGGCTATATATAAAACTAATTAAAGTCGACGTAAATATTTTAGGTCATTATTTAATAATTATTGTAATTTTGTAAGTTGTCCAAAAGCATTCAAAATTCACTTTATAAGAGAAATTTATCACATTAAATTTGTGGTTCGATTTGCACAGGCCGAAAGTTTGCTCTTGTAATTGTTTCTATTCTGTAAGATCGATTTAAATTCATTATCGTAGTCGATTATTGCTTTCAAACGCGACACACGCCTCGCAGCGGCACGCGATTTTGCACGAAATAAAATTGTAATATATTACACGAGCTATTCAGCTGCATATAATATAGTATATTATGCAAGGGGAGGTATTTTAAGGTATGTGACTTAAAACCACTATCGTAAAAAAACGACTTATGGCCAAACGTATATGTATAGTTTTTAGTCATATACTCTTATATTATACAGCGATATAGGTATACCAATATCTCGGTTATGTTGTAGATAATATACTCGACCTTACATTTTATATGCAAATTATTAGCGTTCAGAAAAATGTAAGTTGTTATATTAATATTGATTTTTCGAAAACATTTGAAAACTACAAAAAAAAAAGGCGAATAAAATATATTATAAACTATATAATATTATATACGATGAATATTTAAAAAATATAATATGATTTTTTAAATTATAAATTTCGATCCATAAAATAACGCGCTGCTATTGCGTACTAGGTACCTGAAGTTACAATAATTCCAAAAAATATTAAATCAGAAATAAGTATGTATATAAAAATAATTATACATATATATATACATTAGTGTAGGTATAACAGGTATACCTACTACAGAAATGTCGTAGTATAATATTATATATTTATATTTATATACGTGTACATATTTTGTCAAATAAAAATATAAAATGAACATATCGTTATAAATTTCAGAGATATTTTCGTAATGATCAACATATTACATATATAATAGTAATAACATATCAAATAATAATATTGTATTACGTCCGCTACTCGCGTGTAATATATTACTATTATGGTATAGGTACCTACTTGGCGTTCTTTCCTCCTGGTAAATAGACAATTTAATAGTAATAATATAATAATACCATCAAAATCAAACTATGGTTAAGGGGCTCGTTCGAATTGCGATGTTTTACGTAAAATTCAGAGCCACGAGTTTTATCAATTTTTTGTCACGCAGTACACTGCTATATTAAATACGTACCTGTACGTAATATACTAATATACTATAACCATATAATATATATTTAGCCGTTAGATTAATTTCCGATGTATATTCCGTTTTTTCATTTATATTTGTTTTAATTGAATGCCGTTGTGTGCGTAAAAAAAAATAATAAAAAATGCAAGCGTACCTATATAAATCTATTATATATATGTAATATCAAAACGACCGAAAGTTTGAAGGCGCTTTGAGCGGAGAGTTGTACGTGCTGACGCGATTGGTGCGTGGACGGAGATGCGCGAGACCGTTGTACGCGGCTACAAAAGTACCGGCTTTTGGGCTGCTTGTGATTTAATAATTATTTAACTCTTTGCGGGATAACATATACGCCTTGCCGGACACCAGTAAACAAGGTAACATTATATAATAGATATATATATATTTTTTTTTAATTTTAATTTTGCTTCGCGTGTATAATATATTATTATATATTGATTGATTATAATTATTATCACACTCTTTATTGGTATAATATTATATGGGTATATCATGATAATATATTTTTTTGCTTTTGGTGAATTCGTCGTTAGAATTTTATTTTAGCATTACAATATATCCACTAGGTCGTATTTTAAATGCACTTTTATTCTGTTTAATATTATTGTAATAAAAATGTGAAATAATGTGATGCATACTATAAGTCATAAGATGTGCAGATATTAACTGTTTGTTATTATTTTTGATCGCCACGAGAATCTTGTTAAAAATTTAGTAGGTTAAACTAAAAAACGAACATTTTAATTCACTCAGTTTATAGTATGTTCCTTAATTTTCAAGAATCACAATTATTTAGATTTTAGAATTTTATATATTCTCTGAATTTTAAATTGTAAATTTAAACCCAAAAAATCACTAATGGATTAAAACATCATAATTACAATTTAGAAATACATTTAAATCGATTCAATTGCATATTTACTATTCCATAAGTCTGTTACACAAAATAAAATAAAAATCTTTCATTAATTTTTTATATTAAAATTAAATATTATTGTTTTATTCTCACACTGAAATATAATTTTTTGTTTTTCATAAAACTTTAAACCTAACAGCAAAAATATTATTATTTATACATTTATAGTAATATTATAATATGAAATATGAATAACATACCAAACCAAAACCCAATGATTTTTCTAGATTATTTTTAAGTTTTCAACATGTTAGGTAATTCTATTATTTTATACAGCCATAAATTATTTAGTTTTCAACGACTTTAAAATATCTTTTTAATTATTAAAGCATATAATATTTTTTGTTTATATACACATGTTTGTTCAGGAAGGTTTAACATATTATTACTATAATATTATTTTACTAACCGAAATAAAATAACTACGATACACACACACAATATGATTGCAATCTACAATATTAGAGTGTACTTTATTTACTTTGCACAATTTTTAATGGGTATAAATTATATTATTTCAGTTTAATAATATATTATAATGTACACAATTAATAATAGTCTCAAGTACAAACTATTCCTAGAATTTATAAAATGCATTTCGTTAGGAAAAATGCTTGTAATTATTAGTAAGTACCTTAAATTATAAAAAAAGAGTATTTCAAACATAACATTATAACATGTACGAGTATTTAAAATCGATTGGGTGATATTAATTTTTTTTAGGTATAGTACCCGATTTACAAAATGTTTTGTTGAATACGGTTGGAATCGAAATATTTCTCATAACACACATTGCAGTTTTTTTATAATTGAAATTTAAATATACTATAAATATTCAAACTATACAATGTATTGTAAATACCTATGTCGTATTTGTCTCGGTTCTAAATTATTTCCAGTGAAAATTAATTGTCAGTTACCATTTTGTTTTAAATTATTAATAATACTATATTATATAACATAATATATAGTACCTATTGAAAATCATATTTTAATAAATATAATATTAGTAGGGTTATAACTTCATGTAATTCAAATTATTACCTTTAGACACTAAAATTGTTCATTATTAATGAAAACGATGTTATGACCGGATTACAAAAAACAAACCTTAAATTATATTATAATAATTAAAATTATGTTTAAGGAGATTCAAAACTCACAGTTTTTAATAGCTAAGGAGTATGTATACGCAAAATATAGGCTAGAAATTATATAACATTGTTATACAGGTTAAATTGATCAATTTTTATTCTATCATACCCATTGTTTCGATTATCGTCTCAATAGAAGTTATGTTAAATTTGGATTTAAATCTTATGAATTTCGCGAATTTCCTTGAATTCCATTTATTTATCCGAAAAGGCGTAATTCACAGTTGAATATACTATCTTCAAATGTTTACGTTTTTAAGACAAACTGTGATAAGCTTAAGTTCGAACTCGTTAATAGTTATTAGTATAGAATCGTAAGACGACTAGACGAGGGATTTAAACTGATTAAAATCTTTGTCTCCCCATATTAGATTGGCCGTTGCGTTGGAATAAAAACATTACTTTTTAGCAGGAAAAAGGTCCTTTTCGGATCCTGTTTGTGATTTTTATTGTGTACAATATAATCGTATACAACTTACAATTAGTGACAGTGTACATACAAACACAACGTGTTCAAATAAAATACGACTGCGTTTATAATTAAAAAAAAAAATTATGTTTTGACCTGCTGTATAACAATCGACAGTTGTATCCAACTGTTGAGTATTTATAATTGCATTCATTTTTAATTTTTGTACCGCCGTATCAAATCTGTTTGCGCACAAACTTTGGCGCAATAAAAACGCGAAACTTTCGAGAGGCACATATTATATATTATGTGAAGTTTAAAATGATTTTAGCCAATGTTCGGAAAACAAATGGAAAATCGCCGCGGAAAGGAGACTGCGAACGAGAGCAATTGGCCGCGAGGAGTAATCGGAGTTAAAAATTTGGGGGGTGAGCTTCAAAATAATAAACACATTCATTTTTAAGTAATTTTTGTTTGCGCCCAGTTGCAGACAGCGATATTATGAATTCTTATGTTCCGAGGCGTGCACAGGGTCTCGGCGTTTATATTATGTCGTATAGCGTAGTTTTAACAGTCGAGATTTCATAATATTTATATGAAAACCGTCTTCGACGAATATATAATTATGTTTAATATATATATTTTATAAATAAATTATATATATATTAATCTTTCCGGAAACGATGAAACTTTCACGTTGAAAAAATAAATACCTAAAACGAGCCGCAGTAAAATAACCAACACCGTCGATCGAACCATCCGAGCGATCCTAACGACGACGACGCTTTGCCTTCTCGATGCGTAATAATATATATATTATTATTATAAAAGCGACCCCCGTCGGACCATCGTCACAGACGTCACGGCGGTATAATAATATGGAATCATCATCATCATAATAATAAATTAATAGTCCCCCGCGCAGTAATTAATTTTTACTATACTTTATTGTGTAGGGTCGCGACGTGTCAAACGTGGTATACAATAATAATATAATGTACTCTAAATGAGTTTTTGATGAATTATGTTACGACGAAAACCGCAATAACTGAACTGGCATTATAATAATATATGTAGTTCGATTTACTCTCGTGTAGTAGGAGAAATTGACAATTACATATCGATATTATTAATAATTAATATAATATATCTTACAGATTGAATCGCCAACCTATATTTATTATCCCACAGCATTTTACGAATTTATTAAAAATATTCTGATTAAACATTTTTTTTAACACTCGAAGACCGTAATATTGTTTGTGAATTTTCGGAATTGTTTTATGATGTTTGTCCCGTAGAGATAGGTACAAACTTTTTTTTCGTCGAATAAGAACCTCCTCTTTTTACTGTAAATGGTTTTTTTTAATATTATGTTGATATATATATATATCTTTTTAATTCAAACGTGTAGTTTATGTATTATATAATTATATATTATCTATTATACTAAGATAATATATTATTTTGTATTTAAAAACCTGGACAAAAGTGAACTTGAAAATGTCAAAAATTCATAATTTTGGTTAGGTACCTGATGCGTATAAATAAATGTGAAATGTAATAAAGAGCACGCTTGTTGAATCACCGCATAGCTTTATAACCTTCGCATTACGCGTCCTTTTTCTTTTTCGTCTATAATAATATTATTGGTACTTCGATTAGAGCACATAAATCTTTTAGGTTGTAACTATGGTTTATGGCTATGGTTAACACGGTGTGCTATGTGGAACCCGGATATTAAATAAATTATTATCAAACGATAGCCGCACACATAAAGCAGCTATAGTGTTACTTCTAGGACTGTGTTCTGAGTGCAGTGTACCTAGTATATAAAATATAAAATATATATATATATTATATATAGAACTAAAGAGTATCAGTGTTTAATATGTAAACGCGTGATTACTTACTTAAAGTTAAATGGAAAAACTTGTTACGTCTATATTCCGCACAATTACGCATTGTTTACCGGCGTTTCAATCGTGATAAAACTCTATTTGCCGCGTAATTCATTATACATTATTATACGGAGTAGGTCCTAACGAGACATCAACAATTCTGCACACGAGAGTAATGTTTAAAAATGTATTTCTACTTTCGAAAGGTGTGTCACAGCCTTTGGTTATTTTAGGTGAGTGTTGACCAGTTGCCTTCACTGGCTGTTTTCGACACTTAAATAATAATTAGGTACTATAGGTAATAGGTAGTCTATAGTAGCCCTCAACTAAAATATATACCAATACTTGCCCTGAATGACTGTTTACAGCACTTAAAAAATGTACCAATTTCCCTCAACGTAAAAATCTAACCTAACCTGGTAAATTTTTTTTTTTGACAATTTACAATGTATGTCGCTTATTATTATCATTGAAAAATGAAAATATTGTATTTATTATTTTATGTTATGGATTTTTTTTATTTTCATTATTTCCTACAGTAACTATAACCGCGTCCATGACATATGCTGTCACATATTAACCTCCCCTATTTTAAGTCAGGTGTGGTGTTGTATAATATATATTGAGCGAAACTGGTGCATTTCGCTTTAGGTTTTTTGGGGGAATTGGTACAAAAAGGTAATTTTAAGGCCAACTGTTATATGCCAATTTAAGTACCTGTTTTATTCTAAATTATCCTCAATGCAATCATCATTACTCATTTGGAATATTTCTATAGGTACATTACGTTTAATTTGATTGTTACGAATTTGATCGCTCTCGAAACGATTTTAATTTGTTGGGTTTTAAAAGGACTATATTATATTATGTAGGTATAGTATAACATTCCAAATTTGTAGTCATTACATGTATTTACCGTTTTTTAATTTTAATAATTTGACGGAAATCACCATCATATTTGTCATTTAATTCTAATGGAAATATAATTTTTAATAATAGCATATTATAACAACATTGTAAATTAGAGTAATTTTTAAAACCAAACCATATAATTTACATTGAATACGTCAAATACATAATTTGATACAATAACATACATTATTTTATGAAATACCTGTTGAGTATACCTATTACAACCACATGTTTCAGTGTCTTTAAAATGCTATCCAGGTTATTTGTTATACATTGAAATAAAATGAAATGAATTGATAGAACTAGGTAATTTAAGTTATAAATTTGATTACATATTTACGCGAAACAAAGGTAAAGAAATTATATAGATGTACCTATAGTTTATGTACCACTGGTTGTTCGGTGAAGGATGAATTTGTGAGACAATTTTTTACAACCAAGAAATGAAAGTATAAAACTCAAACTCACAAGTGACAATGTGAAAGTTTCAATTGTTAGCCTTAGAAATAGACCACTTGATTCACATATCAAATAAAACGTTTGCTCAGTTCAAACAATAAAATATTATTTTTTTTTAAAAGGGTTTTTACACAGAAGCTAATAAAATATACAACTATACTGCAAGTACAGCTGATGATGACTATTATAAAAATATTTGCTGTAGATTTCGCCAATATATTAATTTCAATTTAACGACATTTATATTGACGATATACAGAATAACAAAATTTTTAAGTTGAGAATAATTAACTTTTTTTTGATCATTGAATTAAAAAATATTATTTCTTTTATAATCGATTCTTTCTCTCTGACATAATTTTTCCGAAATATTATGTAATGCTAAATAAAAAAATTGTTTTTTAATATTTCTTCGAATATAATAATGAGTATCATATTATGAATTAAATAGTAGGTACCTATATTAATTTGTTTTTTTAATAATATTTTGTTGTTAAATTAATTTTAAGTTCAAAAAGTATTTATTTTTAATTTTGAAATATACTTATTTTTAGATGTACTTTTGACTTTTGTACTATTAAAAATACAATTGAAAAACTACAATTATAACTTGAAATTAATATCATATTATATTTATGAAAATACTTAAACGTAGGAAATGTCGAATCATTATTTTCACGGAAATGGAACACTTACAACATTTAAACGTATATATGATATCGTTATTGTAGTTGTGTGGGTAGTATTAAATGTTTTCTATAAGGGAAAACCATTACTGCGTTGTACCTATACTGGCTACTATATTGGATTTCGCAACCATCATGAGTTTTATTTCAGATGCCTTCAATGTTGATTTTTTTGTTTTTAAAACCTATAGTAGGTACACAGTACACTATAGTACAATAATTTGAACAATTTGAACTAATTTGGTGTATTATCTAGAATTTGAAAATGTAAACTTGAAATTGTGACGATCCCCTAGGAAGTGTGTGAGAGCATGTTGAAACGCGTCGGGCGTAAAATAAAAATAAAAGCCGGCGCTAATTCTTTTCGTCGTTGAATTGGGACTTCGGGTATACAATATCATCCTCGTTCTCCGCACGTATAATAAAAGGAGTCCCCCCGACTTTACTGGATTTCGCCTCTGGGAATCATAATCATTTATCAAGTTTTAAAAAATACAAACGTGAAAGGAGGGAAGGTCGGAAAATATGGCAAAACTGTGTATTTAAAATAATAATAGCGGTGCCGAAGAAAGACATTCTTTTTTTTTTATGAAGAGATTAAGCTTCCAAATATTTTGTTCCTTTGGCCAGTGGTCCTCAACCTTTTTTTGTTCGTGGCACCCTTGGGTGTCTTATGAAAATCCAGGGGCACACTACACTCTATAATTATAATATGTATGGATATATTTTCAATAATTTAGCAGCACACCAAAGGCCAGTTCTTGGAAGTTGAGAACCACTGCTTTAGGCGTTATACCACGGATTAAATTAGTTTTATTTTTTTGGTTAAGGCTTCAACTACTAAGGTCTTTAGCCTGTGGTATCGTAGAGGAGGGTACTGTAGATTGGTTTACACGTGTGTGTTTGTTTTGGCAGAATTTTTGATTTGGGCACCTGTAGGTATCTGCCATGCCCAGTCGGGGATGGCGGCCTCTCTCTCCAGACAGATGTCAGCCCGGAGAGAAGTGCCGCCCTTGACAGAGGTTCGAACCGACGCCTTAGTCCACTGGGCCACTCCGTCCCCCTAGATTAAATTATTAAATCTTTTATTTAAACTGTGGTTATAGGTACTATGTTTATTGCTTATATATACGTATGTGGTAAGGACGTAACTTCGTTCTCACGAATGTCCACGATGGTTGTCGTATAATAATATGAAATGGAAATTATCAAATATCAATGTCACATATCAAAAAATATTGACTTGATTACCGCCGAAAAAAAAAATAATGTCAATATTTCGTAATTTCATATTTTCATTAATAGTAGATCGATTGGTAGAAATTCGACTAGATTAACCTTTTTAATAGTAAGATCAACACGCTCTAAAGTATTACATTTCTTAGCGCGCAAGTAGGTACACACAGTTTGGTATCGACGGTTGTACTGATATCTTTTTCATTCCTATTATCTTTTTATTAGGGGAAAAAGCGGTATTTCATATTTTAGTTTTTGAGTTTATACAAGCTACATTGCCTTTTGATGTACATTTGAATAACAAACAATATTTATCTATTATTTTCTTATAACATATAGATTAGTTTCTTAGTTTCCTGCTTTTTGTATTTCATATAAAACCCCTGACTTTGACCCAAATAATTTTAAAAATTTTACGTTACTGGACAGATGGCACTGAATTTCTATTTTGGCATTTTACCTGACTTAAAGGGTACATAATATATGTATTAACGTGTACACTATTTTATTTGTGCAACTCTACTCGACAATATGCCTTCCAATGATATATTTATTTGTCCCCTACTACGGACAGTTACTGGCGTGAAAAAAAATAACTATTATAGTTTGAGTATTGATATTATATTATATATTTAAATTGTATAACAAAGCTAAATCTACCAATCAGTAATTTACAATGTTCAGTCTCTATAGAGTTCTCTCTACTCGTATCCATAGTAACTTGCAGATTGGCACAGTGTATACTGTATATAGCCATATACTCCCTTCCCTGAGCATAAGATGTCCATACTCCATGGGCCATCTTTGAGTGACCTATAAGTAGTCAGATGATAATTATTTCATCTTTGCGATCGAACGAATGGGGTTTAGGACAGTAAGTATGTGGTAGTATTTTTGATTTCTCCGAGTTTTTTATTTGGTGTACTCGGCCATTCGGATTCCCATACATTGATACAATAGGTGCTAAGTTTCCTATGGATGTCAATGAGTGAGTATTTTCGTCATAGGAATCTAGTTTAATAACTTAGAAACTATCTCGATTTTCGATTTAGATACATTAAATTGTTCAAATATAATCTTCTCCTTAACAATTTACAGTAGGTGTAAAAAAGGTTGGTTCGCGTTTAAAACAAGTTTTAAAACCCCGGAACTCTTCTTATAGAATGGTATGATACATATATATAAATAAATTAAACCCCAGCCTTATGTAAAGTATACTAAAATGTTCCCAAAATCAGTGTTTGAATAAATTCATTATTAAAGGAAAAAAGTGAACGAGCATGCAAATATAAGTCTTGTTTTCTCTTTTTCAAATAATATGCACCTATTATGATGCCTTACATGTAGACCGCTCCTACTGGTATATACGATGGTATATAACGGTTATATCTAATTACCTACTAAGGAACAACTCGCATATTATTGTATGTATAGAACTTAACTTAAAATTAGGAAATTCTAATAATTCCGTATCCCATGCCTCGAAATGAAAAATGCATACTACGTGTATAGTATATTACAATGCTCGATAATATACAACTGTATATAGGCGAAAAAATAATATATGGCATTTTCGTTCCACGCATCTCTATAATATATTATTATTATTATATCATACGCACACTGCAGTATATTCGTCGATGTACGATATTGATGATAATAACGATAATACAATAATGCATTTTTACATTTGTACACTATCATAATATATGACTATAATATTAATATATTATTATGATGATGTACGACCGCGTTATGAATACACGAATCCCGAAATCAATTTGAAATGTCCGACCATATTGTCGGATTTGACCCGGAGAGCCTGGACGACGTGCGCCCCTTAACATTATTATTGTCGTCGTTGTACATTATACTATTATTATTATTGTTGTGGGCTACAAAAAATGAGTTCTTCCGTTGCACACGCCCCCCCCCCCCTCAACCGTATAATAAATTGTATACTTATAATATAGTATCGATATCGCCGACGAATATTTTAACGGTATTAAAATATATTATGGAGTTCCTTACGTGGGTACCTTTTTCAAGAGCGATATTTGTCATGTAATCTTAATAATATCATTGATTATAAATACTTATTTATAATCAATGATAATATATATGATACTATTGTGTGATTTTCCCATATATTTCATTTAAAACCGTCTCCATGTTATAATAATATTATATCCGTAGCAGTATAGTATTACTATAACGATTTTAGGATGACGTATAATTCCGGTATTCGTATCACTAACTATAATATACAAATGTCATCCATCCTTCCCACGAGTAGGACGGTCCGTCGTCATATCGAACCTAATCAATTCTTGGGCCGTCGATTCGCTCACTCCATTATAATCTAGACACGCGGTAGCGTGTCAAGCCAAGTTCTAGCTAACAGAACTGGCGAGCAGCACCGTGTGTAATATTACACGAACCATTTGGAGCCACTTTTGACCCCCTCATAACTCAAAAACTATTCCACATAAACATGTCAAATTTGGCTCATATATTGAGACTAACGAGATACATATGTGCTCTAAATTTCATAAACACACTTCAAACCGTTATTTAGATATTAACGTCCGAAAATCGTCATTTTTATCACTGACTTACCTATAGATCAAAATTCTAACCCAGTTCCAGATGACCTAGAAAGTTCAAATTTGGCATACAGATAGGTAGTTAGGTAAATACAAAGGAAAAAATCAGAAACTTAAAAATTTTTAATTTAAAACTTTTTAATTTTTAATTTTTAATTTTTTAATTTTTAATTTTTTAATCAATTGATTTTATTATAATTTTGCAATTATTTTATCTATTATGTTTAATTTTTCAATTTATTAATGAATTGCCTCTAATTTAATGTAATGTTGACTTAAATAACCTTTCCCGTATCGCCGCTCCAAAAATACGACTAGCCGAATATGTGTCGATATTGTCGACCCGCGCGCGCAGCAACATACTTTTTTTTCTATCTATGTATGTAATTAATATTATTTTTTTTAAATATTACAATTAAAATAATTAAATAATTATTCTTACAAATTATGAATTATCCACCCAACAGTAGAAACTACAGTCAATAAAATTATGATAATTAAAAATATACTCAAAAAGAGTTAAAATAATTGTATATTAATTTTACATATATTTTATACTCTGTATATACAATAGAAAATATTTTATAATAAATATTATTAATGTTATACGTTAGTAACTGAATTATAGTATTTAGTAATAAACTTTATTTATAGAATACGTCATGGTAAATTATTGTAAAAATAATATAAATAAAATAGTTTAATAAAAACCATTTGGAAAGAATTTTATTATGAATAAATAGCTATTAAAAATTTACATACAAAAAGTAATGATATCCCAACAAAACATATATGTAAAATGATAGCCAAGTTCAATTATGTAATATATGCTTTGATTGTTGACTTCAACGACAAAAGAAGTGAGATCTAAATGGATGCCAAGTTCAATGGTCAGCCCTGAAATTTATTTATAACAACATGAAATATAATTTCTTCTTATCTCTTAGGATAATGTTTTGAAGCCTAAGGTCTGACTTGGCTAGTTTCTATATACGAATTATGTTATAGCCTTCGCAAGTTCTAAAAAGTTGGGAGTTCTTTTTTATTCTTCTAAAAATTTGGCTTGCTATTAGAAACTAGCTATCGAACATAGTGCTCTTCCATGACTGTTTTAGTAGGTACTTGATGATAATAATTCGTAAAATATGGAAACTAGCCAAGTCAGACTTTAGGCTTCAAAACATTATCCTAAGAGATAAGAAGAAATTATATTTCATGTTGTTATAAATAAATTTCAGGGCTGACCATTGAACTTGGCATCCATTTAGATCTCACTTCTTTTGTCGTTGAAGTCAACAATCAAAGCATATATTACATAATTGAACTTGGCTATCATTTTACATATATGTTTTGTTGGGATATAATATATACAACAGCCGATATATATATTATATAATAATATTATTATATTATACTGTTGTGTCGACTGCTATGCAGTGCGCGGCATATAGTGTCGTTGGCCATTTACGGAGATGAGATGCGATTACCATCGCTGACGGGTCTAATTAAATTAACAACTTTATTTTATTAGAGATAGGAATGTAAATGTATTCCGTTAGCAGAGACCTTTTCGGACCGCATGGATTACTGTTATCTTGTAAAGGTACCTATCTCTACTCGGCGAGTCGTTTCTACGTGCAACGGCATATTATAGTATGTGGGGGGATAATACACAGAGCGCAGAATATTTACTTAGGACCGAAAAATCGAAATAAAAAAAATAAAAGGCACGTTTGTTAATCAGGGTACCTGGGTGTATATTATCGAAATACAAAAACGTTTTTAGCTTATACAATAGGCGAGTGGTGGGTATAATATTATATAGCGGTGCGCATTTACGACGCGTGTAAGTTAATTTTGAACGAAGTATACGACTGCCGATGTTGGAAACAAACGTTATAAAACAATTCTAATTTTGACAGATAAAGATTTCAGAACGATTCGTTTTAATTATGTATCGACAATATAAGATGAAAAATAATCCTTATAAAACTATGATATTGTTTTAGTTTGTTTAACTTATGGAATCTGGTGCAGATGGTTCAACTCGTGTATAAATAATAAAAAAGTATACATATTTGGATTGTGTACGGTTTATAATGTCAATAACGAAAATATATTAATATTGTTTAATTTTATATATTAATTGATTTTAAAAACAATGGAATATTATTTTTAATTTACCTACAACAACGGCCTTAGAGCTTCATAAAAGTTGTTGTCATTCAGTTTTAACCTCTGTTTAACGGGAATGTCACGGAATACATAATATTATCATATTTTATCATCTGTGCACTTATTTTAATTTTTCTATAATATTATATTCTCATTAATCTTAGTTTACTATTTAGTTTTATGATATATAATATAAATCATAATCAAGATTGTGGACAGATTGTAAACTTATATATCACTTTATTTTATCTGATTCGAAGTTTTCCATTTTATTAGTCATAATATTTATATTACGTTATTACATAAATATTCCATTTCATTAAATAGGCACGTTAAAAGTGCTAAAACGCATTTTTATGTATTATATTATTAAATTATTTTACAATTAATATTTTTTCAATAATTAAGAATATTATTTTTAATTTATTATGTAGTACACATTTGATCAAGTTTCATATACTTTACGAAATTTTAATGAGGCTTGTGTCGTCTCATCCATAGGTGAAGTGTGTGTATACACTTTAATTAATATAGCTATATTAAATTATAATATTATAATGATGTCTTTGAATAACTTTGTGTACGTATAGTGAAAAAGTATTCATTGGACTTTGTTTCATAAAAACGTCTCTTGTCTATAGAAGTGTGTTTTTCAAATAACCGATGTAATGTATTATGATATTATATAAGTAATAATTCAATAAGGCTGGGAGTTATAATATCGGCATACCTAACCAACGTGGCAACGTGTTTACAGTATAAAAAATAACATCAGTATTTGAATGGTTAATTATATTTTACGGTTTTGAGAAATCTGTTAGCTCATAAGAAATATAGTATGATTTATGGTTTAGTACTCAGATCAAATAATGTTATCAAAAGGTAGCTTAGTTATAGATGGGTCTGAGTAAAAACGTGAACAGTAGGTTATGGAAACGCTTTCTACACTTTTGTTTTTTTAGTAAAAAACACCGGATACATGAAAAAGGTAACGGTGGTTACTGGTTTTAAGTTACTTGGTAACCCTTAGCAGTTAGCAGGTTATAATATCAGTTGATGAGAAATAACTAATAGTTGTTTTATATTTACTATTATAATATGTTTATACTATATACTACCGCATATTTCATAAAATCTTTAGAATACAAAAAAATCATACAGTACCTTAATGTATGCAGTACCAATAAAAATTAGGTACTGCATACATAAAAATCCATTTATCTAAATATTGAAAATCATCGATAACATAATAAAAACTAATTATAATTTGTTTACAGGCGCATAGTGACCTTAAAGTGGTGAATATCTTTTATATAGGTAGGTAATATAATATTAATATATTATGTGCAACTCTCCTCAAGTCCACCACTGACGTTCTGATATCCACAACATATAATTATTGAAGAGGCGATAACAATAATTCTATTTTAGTTTTTCTTCAGTATCTACCTGCACGGCCGGGGTAATATCAAATTCTATGGCACAATTGAAGAATCTTTAATTTACTTTTTAAGCTTTAAAAAAAGCATTATTCAAGATTTTTTTTTGAGATTTTCAAGTCATTTTTGTGGATTTTGTGATTTTCGGGGTATCAAAAATAATAAAAAATGACCAATTCGTTTATATCATTTTATAGTTTTGATAATTTTCTTTACGGCAGTTGTTACCCTTCGCCCGCGATGCTTTACCGACGGCTGACTACATCTCTAATCTCTATATTATTATTATTATTATTAATGTATGAACCTATGATAATATGGAGCAGTTATATACGAGCATTTCAATTGCACAACGTTCAAAGGCTAATAAAAATACAAAGTCTGTACGAATTTTGTTTTACTGCACACGGCGATGGATATTGTTTCGACTTTAGTTCAGAAGGCTATTTCCCTCACACGCGCTAGCATATTCTCGAGACACGACGACGCCATAAAAGCATCTATCCACGATATAACGACGGCGGAGCTGCAATAAATCTATAGCGATAATTTAAAACGCAACGGTCAAAAGCAAATACGGCTAAGGACTTATACTATATGGTATAATAATGATACGAAGGCGAAGTTTGTTATAAATTCGTACGTACTTAACGTGAGTGTCCGTGACTGTGTTGCAACCATTTCAAGTCTACAGCAGTCGTCAGCTGCGGTGTCGTTAAAAATAAATTCCCACGATCAGTGGAGCGATCTGGGTTCGGGGGAATATGGACGAGGCATCCGATTGCGATCGTTCAATATTAACGATCCTACTTGAGATCCACCCGACTAGCTTTTCATCGGAAGTCCGTGGATTAACCTCCGATGAATTTTTTGTCTAAATTTAAATCTTTTTTTTTTTGGTATAGACATTTTTTAGTCCACCATTGCGTTACTGTACGAATTCAGAGGTGTCTTCATGGGGGGGGGGGGGTTGAAGAGGACAGCAAGATTTTTTTAAGATTTTCTTAAGTTTCCAATTTTTTATAGTTAATTTTCCCGTCACTGAACTGTTTTTAATTACGTTAATTTGATAGGTACACTTATTTTATATTATATTTTGATGTCATTACATCTTAATATTCTGTTTAAAATTGTATATCCGTAATCTTTTTAATTGATTCGATCCCGACCGTTTTTAAGGATTTCAATATAGGCAATTGTCAATGTATGTCAATGTATGGTCTTGTAAATGTATACTACGTAGTAAGTGATTATTAATGTGAGTGACCTTGTATAAGATAAATAAAATATTGCACCCGAAAGTGCACAAATACATAAAAATAACTCATTGCACAAATATTAATTTTTTTTTGTCAAAAGTATCAATATTTTATTACTCATATCATCTAACCTATTTAGCCGATACAATTTCTGAAAACATATTTGAATTTCTCATCAAATTTACTTGAAAACAATTTCCTTAAATTTTTTAAAATTAATTTTTAAACTTCAATATTATGAACATTTTAAAATTCTTAATATTCAAAATTTAAAAATATAATTTTAAAGTGTTTAGGAGTTCTATTTCAAAATAATGGCAGTAATTTTCAAGAAAATTGTATAATAAGTAAATTTACTATAATATACTACAAAAAACTGAGTAATTTTTGTTATGTGATGTATGTTAGTAAGACTTGGACGCGGTTAGAACCAAGCCCGGATTAAGGATCAATTGGGCCTCGGGACACCATACACTGAGTGGGCCCCTCTCAACTTTAACTTCAAAATAATTGTATCATTACATATTAACGACTTTATATTATTGTATAATTTTTACTATTTTTACTATATTTAACACCATATTTTTTTATGGATTCTGGTAAAGCTTTTTGTCCGAACATTTGGACAGTAAAATGATCAATTTTGGTTCTCTAGGTTATTAAATATGTTCCTCTAAATTTTAGTATAATATGCATTATTACTTTTAACTGAAATACCTAATTTACAAGAGCTAAATATTATTTTCTTATAACTACTTTATTATATACTTAAATAATTAAATCGGTTAACTAAGCTGCTCAAAAAAAAAAATAGTTCATTACTTATAGTAATTTTTCGTAATATAAAATTGAGAACAATTTTATTTTATAATTATTAACAATAATTTACCTACATACTTACATAGTTTTTTTTTTAAACTGTATTGGATGCGTTAAAAAAAATATATTTTGGGAATAAATATGGGCCTCCAAAATCAATGGTCCCCAGGACCGTGCCGCCTTGTCTCCTCCTTAATCAGGGCTTGCTTAGGACATCCTTTTAAAACATATTTTATTGTATAATCAATTTAAAACTATAATATTTATATGCTATTTTTAGTATTCTCTCTACCTCCACTCCATCTACAAATGGGCCTAGGGAAGCCCTTGCATCGGTGTGTAATATAAACTGAAAAATTGTGTTTAAATTTTACACAGTATAATGTATATAAATACAATAGTGTTTAACAATATCAAAACCTATGTATTAATATGTAATAATGTACTTACATTATTTTTAAGAGAGAGACGCTGTGGCTTAAATCGGAGGCAACAAAAAAAAAATCACGGTTAGGTATAAGACGAACATCTTATTTATTGGGCTGGTCTGAAATAACGCCACTGCTCGTTATAATAGGATCTATCGCTCTACAGTTAGGTATCATTTTCGCTACCGAGTTGGTTATCAAAGTCATCCCAGTATATACTTCAACGTCGTGCGTGGGCGGTTTTAATGTTTAATCCAACAGTTGAACCTACAGTTATATAACACGCGTACATCCACGTGCGGGTCGTTCTACTCCGGTAATCATCATCACCCGCGGGAATGATGTTGCACCAAGTGCTGCAGCACTTGTTGATCTGTTTTTCAAATTGACGAGTGATTAGTCAGGGGCCAGCTCACGGACTTTAATTACTTAGAGTACTTGCCTACATATGCGTTTACTGTACGTATAAATATATTGTATTAGTGGAATAGAGAATTCACACCAGTGGAGTGTCTAAAATATTATATGTGTATATAGAGTGATAGCAATGCTCGCCCCCACTTTTCCCCCCATTAATAATGAAGATTTTATACAAAGTACATTTTTGGAATTTTCCAGTACTCATGCTTATTATGATCATATTTTTAAATACTTAGATTGGTTGATTCGAACAATTTTTTTCAAATGAGAACCAATTTTTTTTTACTGTAAATTGTAGCAAATCAAATCACTTTTTCGAAAACTTTGATGTATCTAAATCAAAACCAGAACGATTATAGTTTCTGAGTTATTAAGATGAATTCACACCAGTGGAGTGTCTAAAATATTATATGTGTATATAGAGTGATAGCAATGCTCGCCCCCACTTTTCCCCCCATTAATAATGAAGATTTTATACAAAGTACATTTTTGGAATTTTCCAGTACTCATGCTTATTATGATCATATTTTTAAATACTTAGATTGGTTGATTCGAACAATTTTTTTCAAATGAGAACCAATTTTTTTTTACTGTAAATTGTAGCAAATCAAATCACTTTTTCGAAAACTTTGATGTATCTAAATCAAAACCAGAACGATTATAGTTTCTGAGTTATTAAGATGGAGGTATACTAAGAATTTAATATTTTTACATAAAAAATATTAATAGATCTATCATTTTCTGATTTTCAAATAATCATTGTCCCCAAAATTACCAAATCTTATTATCTTTTGTATACTTGGGTACATGGAAATAATTAAAAAATTACTCTTGCGAATTTTGATTTAATTTAATTTAGATATATAACAAGGTTTTTATAAAATCATGTCATTATATAACTAACAATTTATATGGAAATAGAGTGATTACCATTTGAAATAAAGAAGTTGTTGTCTTCACAACTCACAGGAGACTTTTTAAATGGTATAGAAAAATCAAAGTGTTTGAAAATATGGTGCTCAATATTTAAGTATGGGCAATCAAATATTTTAAAAATATATTCATTATGAAACATAAAAATTGGAGTAAGCAGCATGCTTATGATTATAAATATTTCCCTGTAAATCGGAGATATCGACGAGGGCTATATGTAGGGAAAGTATCTCGCCACAATTACTCAGTTATGTTATGTTTTTCAAAATATATTATAACATGCGTTTAACAAAAAAAAATTTTATATGGGGTGCAAAGTGTACAATCTCAAACGTCTGACATTTAAAATTATTTAAAAATTAAAAAAGCTCAATGTGTTGTATATTATTCTATGTTTGAGTATTTGAAGAAAAAAAGTTTGTTTTGTGTAAATGTTTAACAATTATAAGGCTTAACGTCCATAATTATTGGTCAATACCAAAATAATTGCGTAATCACACGTGAGTCACTCGCAAAATATAGTGAAAAAAAATTGTTCATTCCTATTTGGTTTAGCCTGTCGTTAAACACGAGACAGCTGATAATATGTGGCCAAAATTGGGCCACTTACCTATATCGATGTGACTTCAAAAAATGTATCAAACTACGTTAGCCGAACTAAATTCTGTGCCCTCGCATCGCATAATAATATATTATGGTGTACGAAATAATCGATTTAGGTCGCTTATATACATATTATATCACATATCGCTTATACATATTATATCACATTCGGCGTTACGCATTAATAATTCTTCGGAGAAGTGTTGTAAGTGTAGGACGAGAAGGAGATGAAGTCTTTTGTGCCCGTGTTTTCGATGCGTGCTTCAAATGTTTCTATATTAAACCGCAGATCGGTGTCGATTTGCGCATGTTCGACTGATTCCCAACGTATTTTATGTAAAACGCTATACAGGGCCACCCTTGTCGGTTTGTCATAAGGTGAGTTGCCGAATAATATTTTATCATATTTCAACTTCGAAAATTCGTTTTTTGTGGTTTTTTTTACTGTCAGCTATCGGTCTTAGCTTTACCCCCGAAATATTATGATTTCAGCATCGTGCCATTATACAGGGTGATTATTGATAATGCTCGCCCTCATTTTTTCATTTAATAATGTACCTATTCAATCTCTGGTTTTTGTAATTTTTAACAATACTCAAGGACCGTTTTTTGGAAATCTTGAAATTACTTTCACCATTTAATTTGGGTCCTGCAACCTATCGGTGTCAAATTGTGCGTGTTCGACTGTTTTCCAACGTATTTGATGCATTCGCTATACAGTATACACTTTATATACGGTCTACCGTATCACTGAGTCATGACTCATGAGTTGCCGCGTAATATTTTATCATGATATTTCAATTTCAAAAATTTGTTTTTTTTGTACATAACTACATAATCAAAAGCGTCCAAATCTATGACGTACATAGTATTGTTTGCCATATTAAGCGTAATACGCAGTTCTATTCAATGCACAAATTGTGTGGCTCTTTTTATTTTTGATTTTGGTATTGTGAAAAAACTTCTTACAACCTACCCTTATTTTCGGGAACGTGTTTTATTTTCATACAATGCATTTTCAAGTCAATTTATGAAAACATTTAGGTATATTTAGTGATTATATAGTAACGGGTTATTACAATTTAGAATATTTTTATTTCAAATGCATCTTGCTCAACGAGTTTATTCAAGCCAACTCGAAAGTATTAACATATGATTTTTGAGCAATTTCTTTTAGTATGATAAATATAATATTATGTATATCAATTAACCTATAAATAGGATGTATAAGACATAAGTTGATTGGAACAATATAAACATTCTGCAAAAACATAGAATAAATTATTTAAATAATGTTTTGGTTCTGTATAATATGTCACAGTGTCGCACCCACATTCACATAGGGTAGTCGAAATTTTCATTTCTAAAATTGATATCCATTTCAAGGACTTTGATCATAACGTGTAAGACATTATTATATCCATATGATGGACACAAATAATTCCACTCATTTATTGAAATTAAAGTGATTATTTTACACACTTTCGTTAAATGGTCATCGGAAAATAGCATTGAGTGTAGGTATCTTAAATACAATTTTTTTTTAAACTTAAATGTTATGAATTACCTATGATAAAAACTTTCGATATTCGAACGAATGGGATTAAATCGTGCATGATGTGAGTTTTGAACAATTTTCCAACGGCCACACTTCACGACAAGTTAATCATATATTAATATATTATAGCATGTAAATTAAAAAAAAATTACTCCAATCATAAAATAGTAGCTTTCTTTTTACGAAATGCATAAAATGTGTGTCCGTTACATGAACCTAAAAACCACTACAACATGATATGAGGAAATTATCGAAATTTATGTCCATAACGTGAAAAGTTCAGTTACATTATGCGGATATCCCCCGGAGTATGATATACATATAGAAATATATATCTGTATAGGCGTAGGTATAGGTAAACAAATACATATTTAAATGTCAATTCAGATAAGATATTCGAATGTGGAATTATTCATGTGGTCTTATAAAACACAAAAAATACTGTTAAAAATAGTTAGGTAGTTAAAGAAAAATTGTTTTAAAATGTATTGAACATTTTATCGTATTCGTGCTTTTTGGCCAAAAATTATTTGAATATATTTTAGCATTAATTATTAATTATTAATCTGATAACCCTTAGGTTGACTTTTAGAAGAGAACGTAGGTACCTAGTTGCATTTTAAAATTATTACCTAAGCGTAGACATTTCTGGTTTCTGAATATAATATTATGATCGTTACTCAATTATTTACGATGTATTTTCAAATGACCGGACGACTGTTGACCCTTTCACAGAAGCGTTAATAATAATAAATTGTACTCTCAAATGAATCTGATATGATTTAAATAATTTAATTTCAAAAAGAGTTTATTTTAAGCTCCGCTTATTTTACATATTTTGAGTAAAACTGGCCATTTTATATTTTATATAACATGTTCGTTGTTACCAACAATTAATATAATATAATTCTACATCACATAATAATGTTTTGTTATACTGTTTAGTGTTTGGGTACATTATAATACATTTGTTCAGATAAAAATTAAAAACATTACTGCATAACTAACATTTTATTTTTATTAAATACAATATGCGTATGTGTTTGTATTTTTAACATATAGCCATATAGGTATAAGGTATGCTTGTTATGGTCTGAAATGTGCTGTCTTCAAACATAAAATTGTTACAATTACATTATAATAATTGAAATTTGTTTGTCGTTTAAATATAAAAAAAGAGACCGTTATGTACTTTTGTATATGATATTTACGCATACGTTTCAAATGTTTAAATGCTTAATACTTTATCTCATTATTAGGTGTACAAAATATTTAACAACTACTACTTTGATTACTTTACAATATTACTAATATTACTTTATACTGGATGGTTCACTTTAATACAATATTATGCATGATCACCCCTAATTCTCCATACTACCTATAGGCAATATTTATTTTATTTGTACTTTTGACTTTTGAGTACTTCTATATTATTATTATTATTATTATCATATTATATTATATTTGTTTATATTATTACCATTATTATATGAACAGGTATTTTAAAATGGGTATAAATTGTCTGAGAGTAATGAATACTAAACTAAATATTACTTTTATTTTATATTTTATTCGAAACCATTAAAGGCTATACCTATAATACATGAATCTAAGAAAAATAAATCCCCAACGCTATACCTAACCGTAGTTGTTGTATATAATAATAAACATGTATACAGTTTGAAAGATAATTATTATATTATTATAATATTGATAAATAGGTACATATACTATTATACTATTTATGATATTGCTAACTATATAAATATTTATTTATTTATTTATTTATAAGCGGATAGGTATACTCTTTGGCAATAAAAATTAAAAGTACAGGAAGTTGAATCTCAGTTCGACCAAATATTATATTGAAATTAAATTATATCATATTATTATAAATGATTTAATATTTTTAAATTTTTATTCCTGTTTATGAATCCTAACAACTTAACTGATTTTCTAACTTAAGTATTAATATTTAGTATACTAAAAGTTATCATTTTTATAATTACAGTAATAACTAATAACATAGCAGACAAAAAAAAAGTAATAACCCCGCTATTATTTATATTAGGGGGTTTTAGTGGTTTAGTGTTTGTTTAGATTTTACTGTAAAATTATAGTATCATTTAATAGTCAATCATATCATATAGCCCACCCCAAAAATTATTTCTATAAACGCCACTGGAGTGAATTGATTTCTTATACAATTTAAAGTTAAGATTATTATCTAGACAATATCATAGGCCTTATGTATTATATTTTAATTTTAAAGCGAGTTATGACTCACTTATGAGTATTTTATGATGTACAATTATATAGAAGTATTGGCTTTGGGGATTTTGGATTTTATTTCCTGGGATTTTTTTCTGATTATCCTATACATAACGTTAAATAATTAAAAAAATCACAAACACTACTCGTAAGTCGTAAATATCATGTGCGTAAAAACAAGAATTTGCAGAATAAATGAAGATGATTCTCATTTTAAAATAGATGTTCATATCACCGTACCTAAAATGTTATAAAATCTAAGTATTTAAAAATACGGCCTATGAGTAAAAATGTCTAAAATCAGTAATTTAATAAAAATATTATTAAAGGGCAGGGGTGAACACTGAGCACGCTCAGTGAATCTTCTTGTATACACCTGTACGATTTAAATTTTTCACGGTACATCTGTTCTGTAATTTTACCGAAGTAGTATCAAAACGGAGTTCAATAATGATTTAAATATTATTTCGTATACACTTTGAAGTGAAATTACATTTTTTTTCCGAACACAGAGATACGACCACGAGAGTCTTACAAGACTATAAAGTCATATTAACACTAAATATCTATAAAGAATATTTTATATTAATATTGTACATATCGGATACAGGCAAGCGCGGTCATTTAATAGGTACACTAAAAAACAACTTGCATATACCTTTATATTAAACTATATAGTATAGTATAATACTAATACATAATGGCGGACCCTTTGGTCTTTATATTATATCTTTATTATCTTATACGTAACATACATATATATATATAATATATCAGTTGTATATGTACATAAAACTGTATTTATTATGTGTTTATACGTAGAAACCCATGTCGGGTACCCGGTCTTTTGTGTTTTGAAATTATTCACGATTGGCCAACAAAAACTGACCACGGTCCTCTATTTATTTTCGCCTCCGCGAAAAGGTATATTATGAATAAAAAAAAACCGTAAAACAAACCATGATATAATAATATACCCGTAGGTGCAATCAATCTCCGATTTCCGTCTTGTAGTCTTTAAAATATTATATTTTCCAGTCCGTTATTTTTGAAAATCTGCAGCATTGAGTAGGTATAATAAAACATTAATAAAACCCACTCGGTGGTCCTTTTGTCTGACGCGCAGTGTGTGTCTCGCCGCCTCGACGCCAATAGGTATATAGGCGATTTTCTCCGGGGAAATCATTTTCGTCTGTACGTCTATATGGTCACTGCAAGATTAATAGCCGCTTATCGACTATCTCGATATAGGTACGCGTGTGTACAAGAAATAATTTCCGGAGCACGGGGCGACCACCTGTCCGTTGCCATTTGCGTCGACGTTTTGTCGGCGACGTATTGGAATGACGTAGGGATAAGACTACAGTCGAAAAACAATATAATAATATAATGTAGTACACTCGGATGTAAGATTTTTTTTTCGTCCCAGACATATATGACAAGGACTACGTAGCAATCTACACGCGTATAACAATATAATGAAATATTAAATATCTCAAACCTAGGAAAATCTAAAAATACATTTTTTTCTAAAATATTGCTAAAATTGTCTCATAATATACTATAATTTAGTATTTAAATATTTGCTTGATGTCGTTGTTGCTCAAGATGATCGCAATAACACGAAACCCTAACCAATTAACACTTTTAGATTTTTTATTTTATTTTCAATTTCAGTCATTATTATCGCTTGAGACTTTTTGCCAACGTTAGCCGATAACATACGTGCCTTGGCCCGTGGAGAAGTGTTTATAGTTTCCATTCCCACATTGTTATGACTATATTATGGTATTTACGCCTTTGTAAAATTATGTTCATGTGTGTTCAACGTCACTCCATACTCCTTCTTTCTTCCTTGGTGGGTAAGTCAAATTGCGCTCGGTACAGGAAAAAGTAATGGTCAAATTGCACTTTGCTTAATTAAAGGTAATGTGTGAATTGCCCTCGTTCCGATCGTTACATAAAACCTATTTATTAACGAATATTAATCAAAAGTTAATCGGAAGAATAGATTGTTTTATAAACATCTAAAATTTATTGTTTTTAAAATATAATAATATTATTATAACATATATTGCTGAAATTTAAAAATAATAATAAGATAACGATATATATTCACGTTTATTTCTGAACTAATATTTACGTCGTATACCTAATATGTAATTTTAATACTAAGTCAAATCCATTAAAACTATTAATTCTATGGAATGCTCATGAGCAGACCTGCAGTCGTGCAATTCAAACATTTTGGTTTGGAGATTGATATAAGGATCGAAATCCGTGGGGTTCGATTGTCGTTCGGATCGTTGTAGTTAACTGTAGGTACCACATAGGGTTTTCGGATATCATGCCCAATTCCGTAGTTATAATTTGTAATGCCATTGGTATTTGTGAATCTAAAATAATAATAGTTCTTTGCCCACTCCCTAAATAGAGCTGTTTTCCGCAGCACTCAAGTTGTCTATAATGGACGAGAATCGATAAAGTAGTCTACTGATTTTTTTTTTTTTTTTAATCGGAATATATGGATTGGTAAATTTTCAGGATTTAATGGTTATACGAATCGTTTATCCGGAAAAATGATGTGTACGATTATCAAAACGCAAGTGCGTTTGTAATATATCATCGTCTATAGTTAGTCTATAATGCTATAAGTGCCTACCTATATATCGATGGCAGCTACGTTGTAGATTGTTGGTGTGTTTATTTTATCACGTTTTCCGGTGGTTTCCCGGCTTATAATATTTTTTGCAAAACTAAATGAATTATTGAATCAACCCAATACTTGGCTACGTTATAAAAAGTAACGTATTAAAATTATATTAAAAATAGTTTCCATTAACACGGGATTACTACAATATCTCGTTATTACTAATAATTATTTAACTGCATTACCTGAGTGTTTTTATATTTATTTTATACGTTTTGCATAAATAAGAATACGAGTAAAAATGAAAATAAATAATAACAAAAAAAATGAATTTATTACATTGTAAGTATTATGATAATAATGCATACAATTTAACTCGACTCTCAAAGGCTAAGATCGTAATACATTTTATAATACATTTTTATATTTTTGTTGTTAATCATTGAATTTACGATGAAATGGATTTCAAAACGCAGGTTAGGTCAAACGAAAACTATGTTCGTATTAAATCGTGTACCTAAACTACAACATAGTACATTATAATGTTTATTTTCATATCGATAAGCATCGTTTTATTAAAGGAGTAACTTCTTGCTACCTACTGGGATTTAAAGTTAACTTGGAAGTTTTATTTTGAAATATTTGATATTCAAATACAGAAATCGTATAGAAAATAGTTTCATTCAAAAAATGTTATCGCGTGTTTAGTTTAATTTTCACACGAGTGGGTAATTCAAAATAAATGGCATCTGATGTATAGGTACATTTATAATACGATCAGTGAAGTGCATTAAACTCTGATGTAATTTTAACAGTTATCGTGACGTGTTTAGTAAATTATCAGTTGAAGGAATGTAGACATTTAACTAACGTATTTATTGAGCACCACAAGATTTATAAAGTAAGTTGTGTTGTGTAAATAATTACAAAGCCACATACGAAATATTATTCGTAATACCAGCTATGAGTGCAAATCGAATATTATTACATTATATTATCAGACAACACGTGGAATATAATAAAATGTAAAGTAAGACACGGAAAAGGCATTAAATTATAGGAAACACGAGTAGTACAAAATAACAAAGGTGAGAATTAACTAGTTACAAAATTAAAGCCAACTGCCAAGTTAAAAAGTTAAATATTTTAATATTTTAATTAAACTAATTGTTGGTTAATTTTCTAATCAACTTAACTATAAGTTATAGAATCCATTGTATCGTCTAATATTTAGATTACTGCTAACTCACAATATAGTTATATACGTCTGTTTTTTGAAAAAGGCGTGGGATTGCAGTTAGTGTGCGAGCATGTAACTAGAATATTTATACTTCTTTAAAAAAAAAAGCTAGACAAAGATGATGTGATCCGTCATTCGCCGTTTGCTGTTAAATTGATTTTTAAGTCAACACAGTCAGTTGACGACCACTTTGTGAAACCTACCTGCTAACTCATTGGCATAAAACTGTTCCGAAAAAACGAAAACATCATAATATTATGCGCTTACACGAAAATCCTTTCACTGTTTTGGCAATTCGGTCCACTGCTATTGAAATTATATTTATTTCAGAACTCGATAGTCGGCTGAAATCTTTCTGACTTATTACGAAGGTTTAATTTCGAAAAATAATCAATAGGTGTAATATTGTAATTTGTAATACCAAATTATGTATGTGCACTGCAGGTATCGCGTTGAGGTGAATATTAAAAAAAAAACTTATGGGATTTATATATTATTATAATGTGTCCACCCATTAAAATTCGTACGTTTTTTGACATTTAAAATCTCTCTTAATTTGTTTTTTGAGCAGCTCAAAAGGACTGTTAATGACTAAATTATTGTCATTGTGACCGCGTCGTATAATATAATATTAACTATCTGTCACATTTTAATTTTTACGTGATTTATTTTGTAAGTGTACGATAATGATACCTCTGAATTTATATTTATATTCGTGTTCTAATAATAATAATAATAATAATAATAATGATATAATAACGTGCCATTCGCTTTAACTCATAATTTATAACATAATATTGAAATCAGCACACGATATGTGGACAGTGAAAAAAAAATTAAGCAATCGAAATAATAGTAATTAATCGAGTTTATGTGTCGTGAAACGCGTTGTGAGTGTCACCGATTCGAATCACCGCCCTCGAAAACGATTTATTATTGGAATTATATTGTATGATATCAATTAACACTAAATGTCTTTACCGCCGAAATATTATGATTTCAGCTACGTGCCTCTATATAGGGTGATTCATTGAGAATTCCCGCCCTCATTTTTAGATTTAATAATGTATTTAAGTTCCGATTTTTGTAATTCTTAAGAATACTTAAAGACCATATTTTAAAAATTTTGAGATTTTTTGCACCATTGAGGTAGGGCTGTGCGTGGTGATACAAAGTTATTTCGCTTAGACAAACATTTTTTTACAGTAAATTATTTAGCGAATAATTTTTCTGAAAATGTTGAAGTATCAAAGTCAAAATTTAATGAGTAGTTTTTGAATTATTTAACTTTCTGTAGGTACTTACTAAGGATAATAGGTCCAATGATAATGGAATATTGGGATTTGTGGTGAAATGAAAATGCAAATAATTAATATTAATTAATGAATATTTATAATTTTTAAAAATGGTCCATGTAATATAATAAATACTAGATCCATTATTACATCTATTTTATTTTTCTATACAACCATTTTTAAGGACCATTATCCTCATCCCTTAGTATAGACGTTTTAACGACTAAGAGACTATTCGTTCGAATTTTTAACATCAAAATCAAAAAAAATATATATCCGCTAAATAGTAAAGGGTGTTCTCATTTGAAAAATATAAGTTATATAGTCAAAGGCCACTCCTTAATTAGTACTTTTACAAAGAATCTAAAAATATTGCCAAGTACATTTAAAAATTCCAAAAATCAGAAATCGAATGAATTCGGTAATAAATGAAAAAACGGGGACGAGCTTGGAATCAATAATATGGACAGTGCCCTTAAAACGCTGCAAATTTTGATTGGCACCCGGTCGCACGTATATCATAATAATATTACACACAATATAACCACGTGTGTGCGTGAAACACATAAATCATTGACTGCAGGGGCCTATATTCTTTTATTGGATCACACGATTTTTGTACAACAATATATTATACTTACGAATATTACGATCGGTACACGATCGCCCCCAAACGTTTTGGCATCTACTCGCGCAATGATTGATGTGGACGGAGCTGCTCGCTAACTGTATATAATAATAATAATATGTGTATTTATATATGGCCGATATGTCGTTGGATTTGCCACGGACGATTTGCGGGGTGCTTAAAAACCACACACGCATAAATCAACTTGAACACAACCCATCCCCCCTCCCACCGGTGGCGGATTTCGGGTTTAACTGCTTTTTAGTGTAGTGCTAGAATTATTATTATTGTTATACCGAGCCACACTGCAAATGGGGTCCGTTTCTCACGCTTTCAATTAGTGTATTATATTATATACCTACGCGTGGTCTGACGGTCCAAGGGGGGATGGGGGAGGATAATGTAACGTATCGCATCATATCATTATTATTATTATTATTATTATTATTATTATTGTTGTTATATGTGTGCACGACAATATGTGCCGCAGCGGGTACATCAATGTCAGTCGTGCCCTAAAATTGCATACACGAGACGCCGCGTCACACATCATAATAATTATTTCACTTGTATAATATTCTAATATTAATATATCGTAATAATATGTTATTATAATACGATTAAAATAAGCGTATTAATTATGGTAATGCGTCATCGAGTAGTGGCGTACAGCCATAATTCGTCACCATATCGTCGGTGGTAATGAGGTGGTCAAATGATTTTGCCAAGATAGATATTTATTTTTACTATTTGATAATTAAAAATATAATTTATGGGTTATAGGTACGAACATAAATATTGAAAATGATTCCCTTGTTGAATAATAAGACGCACAATTTTTTTTTAAACTCTCATACATAGCATACCTAGCTATTCTATAGTCTACATTGTAGACCCTACAAGACTATATTATGACATAAAACTCTGTTTAACATATAATATTAATAATCAAACCGTCATACAAAGGTCACAGGGTATGCCACTTTTTCTAAAAAAAATACCAAATACTAATTCTACGGATAGCTTTGAGTATTATGTATTATAGGGTTTTATTTTAAGTATTTCGCAATAATAATATAAATTTATGATACAATATTTATTGATTTACTCATTAGATAATAATATTTAGGCAAAACGCCAAATCACGGGGAAAAGAAAGTTTTTAATTAACCGTAGTAAGATGCTAATAAAATATATGAAAGGAACCTAAAGAAAATAAAACAGTAACAATAAAAAACGGGTTGTTTAAAAATTAAAAGAAGGTGAATAATCCTCATTGGCAAGTCTCGATGAGAGAATTAGACACATAGTTATAGGTAGATGAAGGAATACAATAGGAATTGTGTCTCTAGTAAAGTGTTTTGGAACGCTGTAGATGACTTCAGATAACAAATAATAGACAATTTGCTGTACAGCCTAGCTAGCTTATAATGAGATAATCTTACGGATTTAATTTATTCATTAATACAATTGTATCGGTGTATTGTATACTTAACATGTTTTGCAGTACTACTCCGTACAGATATTTAAAAACATTAATTTATTAGTTTACCAGGTTCATTTATTTTCTAGGTCAGAAATGGTCGTGATGGTATACGTATGACGTTTTGTGGTAAGCGTGATGACAGTCTGCGGTGCAGAGTGATTTTATTTTCTATTCTGTGTCTCTGTAGTGGAGAGTTGCTGTGGTCATGATTTGGTAAGGGATTCTTTTGAATTTTCCCTCGATCCAATCAGCAGAATGGTATTCCGGTAACCGGCAAATAATTTATTTCTGAGTTGTCAGTATTGCGGGGCAAGCGTAATAAGTCAGAATTGGTCTGATTATTACTTTGGTGTATGGTTGTGTTTAAACAACGCAGTGAATATTTGCACGTATAAAGGTTGGATCTGTGGTTATGGTGGTTTATAAATTATGGTCGAGAAGAGTTTTTTTATCTTCAGAGTATATTATATTTTTGTGGTTAGTTTTTTATCTAAAAAAATATTTATAGGTAACCGCGAAATATTATTAAATGAACACTCTCGCGTGTGTTTTTTATTTGTCCTGAAAAAAGTATTAACATTACGCTTTGTGAGTCTAAATGCTTTTTTTTCTTCTCGTGTATTTTAAGCTTCAGTGACATCCGACCCGTTCCGCTATTCCATGAATATATCCACAGGGAATTCGGCGCCTCCGAGCAGTATACCATTACACGTCATTTACTTTCGTACCTTTTATGTGAGAATCGAAGAAGTTTACCTTGAAAAGCAATTGTTCACTTTCTAGAACCTATATTAAAATTTAATATATATAAAAGGAAGCTGGCCGTTTCAATGAACTCGCTAGTTTTATATTTTATATTTTGAGTGGAGCGATGATGGACGAATTTACAATGATGTGTGTATTTTTTTGTACTTCCGACATTACCTTTAGGAGAAGTATGAATGCTTCAATCTTCAATTTTGAGGGTATTTTTGGTAGAAAATTGGATTTAATTGGTTCTTCAAAATTAAAGGATTCTCATTTCTCAGTAATTAGGGGAAAAGCAGAATTCTTACAGACTAAATAGATTTTTTTTATTAGTTATTACAGTTTACAAATTACAATTAAATACTTAATATATATTTATTTTTAAAAAAATTGGAGCTACTTGAAGCTTTTCCCCATTACGCATATTATTTTATTTTACTATAGAGCGGAGTGACTTTTCCGGTTTACCTATATATTTGATTTCCGTTCAGAACTTACCGGTGCGTGTTTTTCTAGACAAGCATTTTAATGCGTCAAGCTACAATACAGGAAAAGTGTGGAAACAATACAAATAATATACATGACATGTTTAATATTATTGTGTACTGTACAGTTTACATAGGTAGCCATATATAGCTATGTTTTTAAATCACTATGACGTGTAACAATAGTAATTAATTTTTATGTTCACTTGCAGGTAGATATAATATATTTTTATTATATATTTTTCAGTATAAATAATATTATATATAAGAGGAGTTGAACAATAATAATAAGTGTAGAAGAATATAATTAATTTTATATTTATATTTAAATAAAATATTTTATTGTATCATTTTATTATTATACTCTTTTGTTGCTTATGTTTTATTATTTCCTGCGTATATTATAACCATTCATTCAAAAATAATTTCAATTAAACTGCTTTAAAATATATATTTCAAATAGATTTTAAAATTAAAAACAACTAAATTAAACAAATTGAGAATGAAAAAAAAAGAATCTTAATTTAAAACGTAAATTATTGTGAAAATAATTTTATATGCGCGTTTTCCTTGATTGTTATATAAATAAACTTATCATGAACAGTTTAAAATTATTTTATTGTATTCTTTATTAGGTAGGTACCTACTATTTATATTTATTTTTTTCAATTTTCTCTCGAGTAAAATATTTGTATTGAACGTAATAATTGTATTTAACAAATCAATAGCATTCGTTTTATTCTCTTTTTTAAGGTACCTATAAGTTGTTATTGGAAAAATATTAATGTCATTATTTTTTAGTCACAATTAGATAAATAATTTACACAAGACCACTGTTTTATTAATTATTTGTCAATATATTAGCTACTATATCAAGTTGAAAGTATAGTATTCTAATTTATGTTACATTTGAATTTATAAACTTATCAATAGAATTAACAAAAATTCGTTTATAGTTTGATTTTAAGAGTTTTTTGTTTTTTTTAATTATAACTAATACAAAATAATAATTATACAACTTTTGTGTTTTTATTATTTATTAATTTTGAATTTTTACTATATACGATACAATAGGTACTATTCACAATTATTACTTTTAAAATACTTTTTATGGATTAAAAATGTTTAATTAAAATGTCGTAAATAATAAAATGGCAGTAATAGTATAAATATTAAATACATTATACTAAATACGATTATATAATAAACTGTTAAAAATAATTAAATTATGGTGTTGGTAAAAACTCCTTGAAAGTAGTTTACACGTTATTAATTCTTAAGAAAAGCACATAGGTAGTATCCTACAAAACATTACTCAAGTGTGAAACATTAAAAATGAAACTTAATGTGTTAATAGTTTAATTATAATATACAGTGTAGGTATAGTGCCTTTTAATACACATGTTTATAACATAAGAACAAACAAAATATTATAAACTCTTAAAAAACATCTAGTTCTTAAGAAATAATTTTCGAATATATACCTACAACTCTCGTCCTACAATTCTACGGCGTTTTAATGGGAGGACGGGATATAATATAATATTATTCTCAATCTTACTGAAAACCACGTGTAAAACCTTAAAAACCGACTGACAACCAAATCGTATTACTCTTGGTAATAGGTATAATATCATGTTGTTTAAAATTAATTACGCTTTGATGGACTTTCTCGTTAATCTTAGGTAATGATTACGAGTGGGAGTCGAGAAACTGAGCAAACGCGAGTGAGCTATAGGCTGGGAGAAGAGAGAGAGAGAGAGAGAGAGAGAGAGAGAGATTGCGTGAGAATGAAACAGCGACAGTGCTCAATTCTGAATGCGTGGTCGGCGAGGGGAAAGTCGAGGAAAGAAAGTCGTCGATGGATCGTTTAAAATTGTGTCAGCGGTGCATATTATATATATAGTCGTGCCTCGTAGTTCCACAACGTGATATAGTGACAAATTATTTCAAACTATTCAGAAAGTGGGTGTTTCGTATCGAGTCCAGAGCGGATGGGTGGATGGAAAAAGCGACGATTATCACACTGTTACGGTTTTATTACTATACGCCAATGCGTGTATATATATATATATATGAATTAGCCGGATTGTAATCCGCTCGGAGTCGGTCACTGCAGACACCGGTCGGAGCTATTCATCGGACGATTGTTTATATTATACGGAAAAGTTTTCGGCAACAATTCGATTTGGCCGGATCATGCGCGAGTGTGTTTCAATACACGCGAAATCGGGGATTAATAGGGGCCAGCGAGTTTGACGACGAGTAGATCCGATGACGGAGCACTCTTGAAAACTATTCCATGGAGCTGCGTCGTAACGATATGGCGTGCGTGTGGGTGTGTGCTGGTAGAAAACAGTCGTAGAAGTTTCTTTTTAATCAAATCCTGTTCGCGGGACATGGTGGCGAGGGGGGGGGGTTGGCTATATCTAAGAGTCGACAACTCGAAAATAAAAAGAACTAAAATCTAGAGCTGCCTGCGTGTGCGTGTACAATAATAATACACCACGAGAGGCGCTAAAACGATAGGTCCGCGTGATCGCTGGAGTGACGCGAAAAAAGCCTGCCGGCGAATATTTTAACGGACCGGAATCGAGTCATTCATGCGAGTGTTCGCCGCCATGTTTACTTTGAACTTAAACGAACGGCCGCGAGAAAATATCTCACGTTTTATCCATTCCGTTTTCACGTCCGACGTTTCTGTATATCAGTCGTGTTCTATCGAAAATATCTGTTTTTAAATTTTATGTTCGGAATTCCGGCCTGACAACATTAATTCAAGAATGCATCGGAATGCATTTAGAACGGCGATATTATACGTCTTGTTGCATCCAAAGACATTATAAATACGATATTACCAATAAACCGCAATCATGATCTATAATATTTTTTTTTTTTTTTAGGGTTGAGGCTTCGACAACCAAGGTCATTAGCCTGTGGTACTGTAGGGGGGAACTGTAAGTTGTTAATATGTGGGTGGGTTTTTGGCAGAATATTCGATTTGGGCACCCGTAGGTATCTGCCATGCCCGGGTGGGGGATGGCGGCATTTGTTCTCCGGACACCGTGACTTGCCCGAAGAAAAATGCCACCCGTGACCACGGGATCGAACCGGCGCCGGTAGCGTCGCAACCGACGCCTTAGACCTCTCGGCCACTCCATCCGCCCTATAATATTATGATGTCGATAGTGTCATTATTTTGGTCACCATAATAGTGCCGTTAAGTATGACGTCACTGATGTACCGGTAACACAGTAGACACGAACATTTTGTCAGTATTGTATTAATATTTTGGACCCTAAAATAATAATTGTTGTCTTTTATTTACAAGAAAACAAATTGATTTATTACCGTAGGAACCTGCACGTAACTTAGTATGATATACTGATATTTAATAATTTTAAATAAACGATTATCCTATATTTTATATACAACTTCAACTATTCGCTCAGCGGTATAAATGTGAATATATAAATTAATTCAAACAAAAAGTCACAATATTGGTCGCAAAGAGATTTAAAATGTCTTAGGTTAAACACAATAAAACTAAAAAATATATAAATATAAAAATTTGGGCTTGGACTATCTTGGATAAGTTGACTAAATATAATAGTTTAAGTTTATGCATGGGATTTTTTTAATTTTAGTTAAAGTTGTATTTTAGATATTAAAACAAAATATTTACACAACAATTAAATATTGCATTCGAGTGGTTTAACATTATACGCGTAGATTTGTCGTACATTTAGCAAGCAAAATACAGGCTATGCTTTCCTGTTAAAAGTTATGTTATACTTTAAGGCACGTGGTGACAAAATTAATAATTATTGTATCATTATATGACGTATATATACCAAATAAACTAGTATAATACTGCCAATAAATTGCATATTTGAATATACTGACAAATTAACAACGAATGTAATTTTAAATATTATATTTTGGATTTTCAGTGGAGAGGTCTTATTATAATGATTTGTATTTTTAATTTTAATTTTTGAAATAACGTGCCTTTGCTAATTGCAAAACCATTATTTACAAAAATTAAATACAAAGATATATTTTTATTACTCACCTCATCGTATATCGTATAGCAGCGGTGACCAAATGGCGGCCGGTCGGCGCCCTAGGACAAATTTTATTTGGCCTACAGACAAAGCAAAAAAGTAAAAACCGATAATAAACTACCTACATAGGGCAGGATCCTTGTTTGATTTTCCACCAGAAAGTAGGAAGCTATTTTTAAAGTTTTCAATATTAAACGTCATAATGAGACTTAACGCATAAATAATTTTCCGAAAAAATTCCAGTAAGTAATGAACTTTGTGAATCAAAAATTAATAACTTGTATATAAAATATTAAGCGCACTAATATAGCACCTAAAATATATACTAACATTTCAAGCAGTTAGTTGAGAGCAAGATTTTCCATTTTCCCAATAGTTTTAACCCAATTATCTATTTATATTATAATTATTATAAATTTGTATTTTATTTTAATATATTTAATTTATTTAATTTATTTATAATAACGACACTAGGCCACTATGTTACTTTTGCATTATAATATTATAGTTTGTCAAAAATATTTGCTTTGTATTTTTATCGACCCCAAAAATTTTCAAAATTCCCAATGTATCCCTCCAAACATATTAATTGGTGATATGGTATATGGTCCGCCCATATAATTAATTTTTTAACATTGCAGAGGATATCGCGAGAAACACGATTGTCGAAAATTAAATCCAATAGAAATTATCTCTTGTATGCCGTCAAGTTTTTCTAAGTCATTTCTATCAATGGTACAATCACTGTTAGAAAATACCATTTCTAAGTTGTTGCGCACATTCTTCTTCGATTCTTTGTGTACGAACTATACACAAGGAAAACTTTTTTTTTATGTTCAAAATATTTTGTTATCACTGTTATTGTATTACCAATTTTAAAACATAAACATACTTGTTTAGAAAGTTGTAGGTAAAAAGCTCGCAGGGATATAATATATCATAAACGTCAATGTTTTTTTTTGTATTCAGCTGATGGATTTTTGTTCAATTACTATGCATGTGATTATGTAACTACACTGACAAACTGGCCAACTACTATCTGCTAATTTTATTTTATTAAATTTTAAGTAATATTGTTTATTCATTTTTTTTTATATATGTATATCGAGTAACTGCACGTTAATGCCCATTAACGCGTTATAAAATCATTAAATATAACGTAAATACTACAAAAAGCAAAATTATTTTAATTTGAAATCGGAATAGGTAGTGTTAAAAAAAAAAATAATTATATTTTATGTCCATAAGGTTCATTGATTCCGAAAAAAATTGTTCCATTAGTAATTTAACAAAGCCCATTTTAATAATACGATTATACAGGTATTTCATTGACGAACATTTTTAATCTAAATAACGCGAGTGCCTAATATTACAGACTCGTTTGTTTTTGGGGTAACCGGCAAACCATAATAATATTTCTTTGGCAATTTTCACATCCTCCACACATGTATTATGACTGTTTACGTACTTTCATTCAGTTTTCTATAACCACTCATTTCCGCTTCTGTTCCATCTACACGAGCGTATATTCTTTAATTATTCGCTTTATTTATAGATATACTCTTCGGGAACAGTTACCTTTCCATCTGCACATTTCAACGTGAATATGTAATTATATATTTAATATTTTAAACGTCCGATTCGTTTATTTAAAGGTTGGTTTTGATTTTTACCTACATAATAGACCTCTGTATACAATATTATATATACCTAGAATGATACTTTACTCATTAATAACTCTAATAATGTTCTCGCGAGATTCGAATCCTACCCGACTCGTATAATAACTGTAAGTCATAATAATATATACGCCATGTATTTTTTGTTTTAAGTAGAATAAAATGTAAGGAGGAAATGATATTTTTTCGTCTCTCAGACGATGAACCCTTAAAAACGATGTTTATTGCGTACTTGTAAAAATTTAAAAGTGTTCATGTAAACGGACATTGCGAACACCATTTCCGGGTGAAATAAATAAGAAAAACGCCAATTACGCCGACATTATAAAACCATTAAGAAGCGATCACCGTTATAATATTCCGTACATAATATTAAAATAAAACCGTTAAATAAAAAAAAATTGTTTGTGGTATATTTTTTTGATGAATATAAAAATATATATTTCCACAATAGTATAATAACAATAACGCGTTATGTATTTCGAGTTGAATCACTGTCCGAAAACCAACTGGATAAAAACACGTCAAAGTCAGTCCGCGAGCATTGTGCGTTGTGGGTTTAAATCCTTTCCGTTTTCTGTGCACAAAATTGATACAATTTAACAGATAGAGCTTATAAATAGGTACAGGTACAATATTGAAATCGACTACGCACCTCGTCCGCGAACTCGCTGTAATATTGTCACTGCTGTTGTAAGTATCTTATAGACATAGATTTGATCGATGTCGGACACGGTCCCACCTTATATACGGTTGTTATTTCTAGGAAAAGTTGACGGTTAAGGTATATTATGTCCAATGAACATAGTACATCGTTTTACACGATTTACATAGTCATTTTATAGAGATACCTTCGTAGTATATTATATACCGTACGATATTCGATTATTTCAAAACCCATCGTTTTGCGGTTGTGTGTTATTATTATTTTGTATATTTCGAGAACGGTCATAGCCTGCAGGGGTGGTTTTAGCCTTTAGGGTATGCGTGGGGTGGCCCCGGAGCGGAATATATCGAGGGTCCACCAATAAATAAACAGGACAATATATTTTTTTTTATAATTAAATACTTAACATTTTATATTTTGAGTTGTCTACTTATTTAATAATGGATTATAAAAAAATCGAATCGAGTTATTATTAATATATCATACGGAGTTTCGATATAAAAATGGAGATTGCCTAAACAATATCGTGATTTAAATTAATAATAATGTTTTAGTAATGATTAAAATGTAATGCCTAAAAATGTTCTTGATTTTATTTTCACAGTGGACAGCACTAAAACCTTTATCATCTACATTCTAGAACACAAAAATACCCATTATTATTTAATATTTAGTTTAAAATAGAAAAAATAAAATTTAATAATATATATATAAATTTAAATTAAATACATTTTTTCTGTATATACTGACAAATGATGAACTTTGGAAGGCAAATGTTTGGAATATATGTTTGCTATATGTATTTGCTGACTTGTAAGTTGTGTAACAATAACCGTCAGAATGTGTCTTAGAAATCAAAATCAAAGTACATATTATATTATTTTATTATGTACGTAGACAACACGACTGCTCTGCTGCAACTGTATCCATCGTGTACTTAATATTCGACTTTTAAACGCTTTTTTCGGAGCTTTATCTGAACTTTTTATTTGACAGAACGTCACCGCGTTAATTGTTTTCACTCTCTAACCCACTCGCAACATAGTAAATTATCGATCAACAGTACCAAGTAATCAACCTTGTGTTGTTAACTCTAATATTATTGTGGGTTTGTATATTATCAAAATTGAAGTTTTTAACATTATCCATGTTCTTACTTAAGATTTTTGACGATATTTAAATTTTAATTTTAATGCAATTCTGCGAGTGTGTAAAGTGTTACAATTTAAGAATATACCTACTGAATTCTCTCTTTAAAATGGAAATATCGTAAAAAAGTCAGAACGGATAATGTTCTTAAATTAAAGTCTGATAATAGGTAAATTCACCCTAAATGGCTAGTACTAAAGCTGACAACACGAGGTTGGTTCTTCTGAACGAAAATTTGCTATATTTCACGTAGGTCAGAGAGAGAACAATAAGAGAGAGTATAAGAACAAATAATTCACTGTCATTTTCTTGAAATTATTATTTTTAAATTTTTAAAGTCAAAGAACTCTTTGAAAAAAATGCTCCCACTTCTTAAAAGTCTGTACATATATTGTATATAATTTAAACATCTTTTATCGCTTCGCCAAGGGGAAAACACGCGCACTGCAATTATTATTTTAAAATATACAGAACACTCGTCAATAGAATAATACAAAACTGCTCGTAGCGTGTGCATTGAATACTAATCGACAATAATTACTTACTGAAGGTAAAGAGGTACACATACACTGTTATTCGTACATATTTTGAATAGTTAAAATGATTTTAAAAATCAGTTACGGAAAAGTTCTGTGGTCGGTAGCGAAAATGTATATAACGTGACATTAAAATAATAATAATATTGTTCGATTTGGTCTTACGACTGTGTAAAGACACTGCAGGTTGAAATATCAACATATAAATCACGTGACGTTAAGCATATTATACGTAATGTCAGAGCACCTAAAAAAAAATATTTAAACGTTTTTTTAAGGTAAACCGCAAACAGAGTTATAAAGATTAATGTTATTTTATTCTCTGAATGTACAAACATGCATTTATTATATTCTTACTGTGTATGCGCCTATTTTGTTTTGTAATGTTTGTATTATACACACAGTTTTGAATTATAGAACACAAACGCATTAGCGCTATTAGATTTAAATAAAAATGTTCGTTCAAGTTTAAGACTATCGGATACGCGTGTTCTTGACCATTTTAATTTCAGTTCAAATTTTGCCAAAGCCTTCGAAAACCATCAAAACGTATCGAATATATTTTTATTTTATCGGATGAAAAAAAAAAATTTAACATAATATTATATTTTGCTTTTGATTAAAACAATATAAATACAGTCATACGTTATTATAAAAGCTGCCCCACGCTTTTTATAATTTCGTACCACCCATAACGAATTTCATATCGCACACAATGTAATGTGATACAAACAAAAATAATATGCACTGATGAGGATTTATACAGAGTGATTCATCAAGCATACTCCCCCCAGTTTTTCAACATAAAATAATTCTGCTATTCAAAACCTGACTATTGGAATCTTTAAATAATACCTATACTAGACTGTATTTTCATATTCTTCAGATTTTTTGTACTACTTAAAGAGTATGCTGTGTAGATTCAAACTTTTGTTTTCGAATGACAACCCCCCTCCCCCTTTCCACGGTAAATTATTTAGCAAATCATTGTTTGCCAATTTTGACGTATATCAAAATCAAAATTCCAAGATCAATTTTTGAGTAATTAAACTTTGGGTTAGTTAAACTTTGGTACTAGGTTCTTGATAATGGGTTTGGAAGATGTGGGGGGCTATGGTAATTAAGGGATAGTGATTAACATATTTCACAGTACATTTATATGTAAATACATTTTTATGGACATTATTATATTCTTAATATACCTAAACATTTTAATAACTGAAAAACAATCTACTCATTTGAATTTACATCAACATTTTCAAAAACTGATCTACTAAATAAATTGCATTTAAAAAATGGAATTCTCATTTGAAAACGGAAGTTTAAATGGCCACAAGACACTCTTTAAGTAGTATAAAAATTCAAAAATTTGAAAATATGGTCTTTAACTATATTTTTTTTTGTAGAAGGTTAAAAAGGCAATGGCCAAGAGATCTCCTCAACACATAACTAAAAAAAAAAAAAAAAAAAAAAACATTAATTAAATAAACTTATACCCTAATTTCTGGTCAGGTGGCACTGCTGGGGGCCTTCCTTCTCTTGTTACTTTTTTTTTTACATATTACTTATTACTCTGTCACCACTACTTATTATACACTTATGTATAGATTGTAAATATACTTTATTTTAATAAAAAAAAAAAAAAAAAAAAAAAAAAAAACTATATTTTTAAATTCCAAAAATCAGAATATGAATAAATAAATTATTAAATTAAAAAAGGTGGGCAAGTGGGTGTCGCTCTGCTGTACAGTAGGTTACAAGTGGGTCACTGTATAATGGATGGTATTAAATTTGAATTCAATGATATAATATCATTGTATAAGAAAAACGATTCTGAGCGGTGATGGTATGTCAGTCTATGTATAAGGCATATTATATACATATCTATGGTATTAAACAAAAAATTGACCTATAATAGGTACCTATAATAAATTCCAAATTAATCATATCACAATATCCATTAGATACTTATAACGCGTTATACATCAACAAAAACCGTGATACTATCATAGATATATAATAGTACACTTTAGAAGTTTCAAGTACCCACGAATAGTATTATTCAATCACAACAAAATAACTAAAATCGTAATTCTTGGTTTAAATATGAAATTTTGTCTAAATTTGAAATTAAAATGTCTGTAAAAAATAAGTGTGTTTATATATTTTTTAGATTTTTTGGTTACAGTATGAATTATTTAAGAGAATCTTTGTTTTAAATTTTCAACTCTTAGTTATAAAAACTGAACATTTTATAATTTTTTAATTCCAACGATTGATAATTTTCGAGATTTTGATAAATTTTGTCAAAATTCCAACTTTAAATGCTTATAAAAAAAAATCGTGCCTATATATTTTTAATATTTTTCAACTGATATTGTAACAATATATCAGGAGCCTTGTATTAAATTTTTACACTTTTTGGCCCAACAGATAAAACTTTATTGATATTTATAGAAAAAAAAACTAAAAAAAATTGAAAGCTGTAAATGTCCATAAACAGCTCAAAAAGAGTCAAAATATTTTCAAAATTGTATGGTGTATATGAAATGCTAATATAAACATTCAGTGAAATTTTCATGTATCTACAGTTATTCGTTTTTGAATTACAACAAAATTAGGAAATCGCTACATAAGAAATCGAGTGAATATCCAATGTTGTAAAAATTTTAATTTCAAACGCTCATAAAAATTTAACTTGACTGTCCGGTAGAGATTTTTTTATTGATAAAGGTAGATAATCTTATAAGGAATCTTGTGTTTCATTTTCAAATCTTAGATTTAAAAAGAAAAATTTTTACGAATTCTTAACTCAAAATAATTTGCTAATTATCGTGATTTTTCCATATTTTGTAAATTTTTGAACTTTAAATGCTTATAAAAAAAAATTGTGACTAAGGATTTTTAATATTTTTCATCTGCCTTTGAAACAACATATTAGGAGCCTTCTATTAAATTTTCAAGCTTTCGCAACCAACAAATAAAATTTTATTGATATTTCTAGAAAAAAAACTAAAAAAAAATGAAAAATGAAAATGTCCCTAAACAGTTCAAAATAAATCAAAATATTTTGAAAATGTTATCGTGTATAGAAAATGCAAATATAAACAACCAGTGAAAATTTCATGTATCTACGGTCATTTGTTTTAAAGTTACACCAAAAACCAAATTAGATTTTTTGGAAAATCGATTTTGCGTAAAAATTCCCGTTTTTCCTTAATTTTTATGTTGTTTTTCCCGGCGCTTGTGAAAACTACTGGAAAATGTTTACTTTTGACCCCCCAAAGTACCAACTAGATTCACTTTCCTATCAGAAAAGGTACTATTGAAGAAAATCGAAGCACTTTTACTGTCCCAAAACGTGATGACAGACACAAAAATATAAAAATATAAAAATATAAAAATATAAATAAAAATATAAAAACATACATCATTGTAAAACCAATACATTCATCGCTCCGCTCAGAATCTAAAATGGTGGTTAGCATGCTCGGCGAATCACCCTTGTTACCAGTTGTTAATAGATGTCCCACTCAATCAATTAAGATATATATTTTTGGATAGTTAAAATGTTGTCTTTTTTTTTTTAGTTGAAACTTTTATAATTATACTCTGAAAGCTATATATTTTACATTACGAAACGTTTAGAAACTCTCGATACCAGACACGACTTGTTGTCTTCGTATAGTAAATATAAACGATACGACTGTGAGGCGGTGGGGAAATTATATTTAATCACTTTATTGAGTATTTTATAGTGAAATATCGGAAAAAACTTTTCACACAATATATTAAAAACTCGATTTAATGTATTAAAGTAGGTACTAAAATAACATTACGAGAGCTTTCAATTCAACGACTGACAGACGTGTCACGTTGGAAATTCGAATTTTCTATAGTATAGGTACCAACTATATTTATTATATGCTAAGAGCCAACATATTTCTTAAGTGTTTTTTATAGTTTGTTAACGAATAGTTTTATTTGAAAAAGTACTTTGGTAATAACAGCTTTGGACCCCGTCGAATGGTGTGACGAACGAATTGGTTTTTGACAATGATATTATTTATTTTTTATATCTTAGTAGGTATATTATTGATAGTTGTAGGTGTGTAGCTATGCAAGTGGCAACCAACTCTGGAGTGGTTATCGTATTATATTTTTTTGAGTTAGAAGAACGCTGGTCAAAAAGTAATATTATAATAAAGTATTCGGTATTTTAAGATTTTGGCTCTTTGATTTGAACGCTATTATTCAAAAATTAAATAATATTTATTGTAAAATTGTTTCGAAATTAATCATCGTTTCGTATTATTCAATCTATTTTAAAATGTATGCCATACAAAATTGCAAGACTGCGCCCTGTGATTTTGATTTTGTAAACAACCAAATTTAAAAAAGATAGAGTACCTATGCTTGATTTACAATAATTTTATTTTCGAAAGACTTATTTTTTACAATACATACACAAAGTTACTATTTACTCCGATGTAGGTATACTCTTCTATTATTATACATTTTAGATCATAGTTTCTTATATTGGCTATATTAGATTTTAACAGTTTTGTTTAAAAATGTATGTACTTTGGTATTGAGAATATTGACCTAATTTCGAACTGTATTATTTATTTATTCTCTTATGTTCACTATTCACATAATATAATAATCAAAATATATGTTTATAATATACGGTTCTTTTATAGCTTCTTCTGTGACTTTCGATATACATGAATATAGACACTATATATAATATATACGACCGACCATAGATGAATATTATCGCACAGTATTTCCAAGGGCCCATATAATTCCATACAAATAATATTTCATATGTTTATGTTCTAATCAAATCCTACATAAAGACATTAACCATAAAAGAATAAATTGAGGTAGAAGCAACAATTTTTAATAACGATTCTTTTATAGATCATGAAATCACCAACGTCACCTTATAAAAGGCCTATTATGACCCTTCCTAAAAATCCGCACGGCGGACCAAAATAAAGTGGTAACATGACAGTATTTAATTTAAAGTTTTTTTTTCATTTTATCTCTCTTTTTTTAGATTTATTCCCAAACCAAGTATCACTGATGCCAGTTATGGGTAACGTTTTGCTCATGCAACTCCAATTATCCTCTCATCAGATATGATTATTATTTTTAAAGTAGTTATTATTATGCACTATAATATGTAATATTATGTGTAGCTTGTATTTGTATAATATATACCTACCTTTATAACAATTTAAAAATAATATATACATATATATTTATGTAACTATATTTGTCTTATGACTTATGAGATACTTTAATATTACTCGTAAATTCATATTATCGAAATTCGATACCCAATAAAGATATTGTTGATATAATAGTACTACAACAAGGGTTAGTACAAGATAAGGGCGTTATCCGCAAAATGATTAACTAGTTATTCATGATTGCAATTGCAATTAGCATCTGTATAATACGAGTGAATACAGTAAAATTGTCTTGAGTGTGACAGACATGTTCGAATGTCGATTAGGTATAGGTACCAAAACTGTCGATATTTCAGAGCCAAAAAAAACCCTGGACACTTTTGACAACGTTTAATAAATTCGAATATTGTGGTTTAATGGATTTCACACACACACAATAATAATAACGAGAAAACAGTTAAACAAATATTAGTACCCTCAATATCTGTGATACGTATAAACGTGAAAGCCTTTGAATATAAGTCGTCAGGAATTATCGAGTATCGATCACTTTTGTGGATGTGTTCATCAAATATTTGTGCATTCTTAACCAATGTATATGTTTACCTGACCTCCCGACTTTTCCGATACCTCCAACTGGAATCTAATCGTGTTGGACGATGAAGAAAAATTCGTTCGCTTTTCCGAAGTGTATGGACTTAAATTAAGTACAGCGACCTATTCAAAAACCATTTTTACAACTAAACTGTATTGCTAGATCTGTTTGAAAATATCAACTAAAATCTGCAGTTCTTATATACTTATTCATATAAATGTTTTGAGAATTGTGAGAGTTTGAACAACTATAAAAAGACACGTTTTTAAAATAAAAAAATGGTTACAATATGCTTTTTGACTTTCCATATTATTATTATATGACAATAGCCGTTAGATTGTGTTTTCGGCGATTTATTAGGTTATATAGTTGTTAGAGTATGAGGTTAGGTTCAAATACCGAGTGTAGAGACTAGAGGTACATTGGTTTCAAATTAAATGCGAAAAGATTATTTTATATGCGCACCTGCAATATAAATAGAAAAATCATCATACTGAAATAATAAATAAAAATTAAATTACTTACCATAACTGATAACAACAAAAGTCATAAATGAATGTTAAATCATTTATTGATGTGATGACTTGAGTAGAATATTTATATTTTGCTCAGAAAAAATACATCTATATGTATTTAAGCACGCAAATAATTTATTAAAATATTGACACGACAGTCGAACAAATTTCAAATCTATGTAATTACCGTTTCGTTTTTAGGCAGACATTGTTCAATCCTACGAAAATCACCTTAAATGAAAACAAAAAAAAAATAACAGCAAGCAATAGTTGGGAAATCCCTGTTTGTATATAATATGTACCTAAATCGCTGCTCTTTCTTGACGGGAGGATTACTTGGGCAAATTGCGTTTTGTAAAATTAAACGGTTTTAAAAACATGATTTATACACCCAAAAATGAAATTTTTTGTTTCGTTTTTCATAACGATCGAAATTGTGCAGATTTATAATTTCAAATCTATTATTTAAAATTCAGAGCGTTTCTTAATGTTTTTTTTCATCAGCGGAACCTTTTTTAATGTCCATTTTTTATCCTCCAACTCCTACTTTGTTTCAATTGTTTTAAAGCTACACATTTTGTATTAAGATTATTTGTAAAAAAAAAATAACCATTATTTCAAATAATAATATTAATTTAATTTAAAAAATATTTTCAACATTTACCAAAAGTTCTTAAAATCACAGACAAACAGGACTTTTAAATTTTAATTTTAATGAGACTGATTAGTATTGCATTTTGTATTATTAAAGATATAGGTACCTCCTTAATATTAGGCTTATTGGATGAAAGTCGAATGATCATAATATTAGGTTCGGCATCAATTAGTATATGTTGAAGTATTTTATTATACGTCGATACGTAATCTGATAACCACGTCTAATTACTTCGTAATCAATCGTAAGTTAACGACCACAAACTTTATCTTGCTACAGTTCAAGAGTCGATTTGGTCGATAAAATATTAAAACTGACTATTATAATATATCTATTAACAGAGCACACACCTACAAAAAATAACCAAAATGTGAATAGGTACATCTTTAGTAAGAGTTTTTAAAGTAATTTTTTCAAACCTTTTAGCACACAAGTTTTGTGTAACCTTTACACGATCTCTGTGGAACCCCAACTAGGGTTTGTGGAACACAGATTTAAAGTTTAAACTGATAGCAAAGCCTATTGCAGCGGATGTTTGGCTTACTAAGGCATAGGTTTACCTAAAGAATCAACGCTCACGTGTAAAATATATGCCTATAAAATAAATACCGTAAAGTATAGTATAAACTATAAAGCATAAATTGTTTATTTAATATTTGTTTGTTGTAAAAATCATTTTTTTACCTATGTTATGTATTATAATTTATTATATTATATATTTTTCTAAGCGAAGAATACAATGAAATTCTTAAACATTTATCGCGTGTAAATAAAAATGCGCATAACTTAAATCGAAAGCTTTTAATAACAACAAGCTTTGCGTTACCTGGCAAGTTTTTATTACGATATCAAACCTTTGGAACTTTGTCACACGTTACTTGTTCGTTTTTCACTCACAATATGTTAATATATCGTTATGAATAATTTCTTGGTCCAAAACCAATGCCTACAGTATAAACTATAAAGTGCTATCATGAAAAAAACATATTTTTGTCCAATATGTAGAGTTATGTTGTTTATTATTTATTGTATTCTTTGTATACCTACCTACCTGTATAATATTTTCAACTATACATACAATTTTTACAGTATTTTTAAATCAATGTTTATTACATCAATAAATTTCCAGAAATATAAATAAATAATGTCAGCACATTATTTATAACATGCTGTGTGTTTTAAAGTTTTTCTTTGAAAAACTAAAACTCAGGTATTTACATTTTTTTTTTAATTCAATACCTTTTTCATACTAAAAAGTTTTCGAAAAAAATATTATTACTAACATAGAATGTTTGAATTTTATTGAAAAAGTTTGTGTGTTAACTAAAATATTTAATATATTAAACATTATCTTTTAAAGAATCTCTTTAATATAATGACACACTATATCAGTTTCTAGCAAATCAATATTATAATCCTTAAAAATAAATTTTGAAATATTTGCCAACTATACCTGTCGTAGATTTATTAGATTTATTTATTCAATTACATCGATAAAATAAAAAACATTCATTATCTAACTGGTTTTAATAATATTAAACTTTACCTAAAGTGTCGATTAATTAAACTATTATAGTATTATATGAAGCGAATATTGAAATCTAGAGAGCTAATATTATAATAATATAATAAATAATAATACTATATTGTACTTGTACAACTATTTTTGAGTTTTTAGTTAAGATATTATATATCTTTGAATACGTTTGGTTGATCCCATTCTGTGGTTTTTCTGCACTAGGGTACTGAATTTTTTTTCAACACTGTGTATTCACTAATCATTATAGTATAATAAAAAATTGTTTCATGTTAATAAATCACATTTTTTTAAATCAGTGTTTACTATTATAATAATATGTACCAGGTACCTACTCGAAATTTATAATTATCGTCACGCTGTTATCTACTTATAATAATGTAATTTTATCTTTTTCATTTACGCGTGTATATTATATTTTTTTTTTTATGTGCACTCGTTGACATATAATATACTTATATCTTATGTATAACACGACTTAACTGTCCGTTTATAATAAATAAATAAAAGTTACCCTAGCTGAATTGGTAACACTTAAATAGCGAAATAAAATATTAAATTTGTCTTCGCCTATTAACTCGGACTTTAAAATTTAAAAATGTACAACCTACGATTTATTTCTGTAGAACTGCGTAGTACACCTTCACTTCATTTCGTCCAACATCTAGTTGCTCTAGTTTGTCTGTAGGATATATTCGTATAATTTAAAATAAATTGGAATTTGTAGCCCAAATTGTATACCTTCGTACCATTCTAACAAGAAAAGTTGCACAATTTAAGAACACAGAAATCGTCTGTTATAGTCATTCATTATTCTTCATCATAGCTCGTATTATCATCGTTTGAAAGTTCCTCGTTTTTCTTTCTTATTTCTATATGTTGTTGTATTTTTGATCTGAAAATCTAGTTGAAATATCAGAAAGCTTTGAAATCTTCGATTTAAATTAATATTCTACTATTACACAATTAATTTAATGAAACGAACTAACGTTCTAAAAACGAACCTGTTATTTGTTTTGTATTTTTGGATTTCTTTTGAGTTTAAATAAACAAAAACGAAAAGTGGCTTCATTTATTTTTAATCAAAGTAGGTATGCAATTATAATATTATTATAGCATAATAGAAAGTTATTTGTTTTAAAATATCAATTAAATTTTTTTGTTAGTTTAAATTCATTGTACACCTACCCTTTTATTAGTTTTAATAATACGGTTTTAATAAAAGATTCTGGTTAAATTTTTCAAGCTTTTTTAAGCTCACACTTTTTCAGATTTTTATTATTATTATTCAATAATTTTAAGATAAATTAATAATTATGTATTTTTTTTTTTTAACGGTTTTCATAACGGATCGTATTTTATTTTTTTGATTGTCTTATTGAAATGTTATGTTTTTATTTTTCTCGTATTTATTTTTTTATATACATATTATATTATTTCAGTTTTTTCAACTGCAAAGTGTTTCATCAGCGCGCAAAACCACGAACACGACGGTAGTAAATCTTTTTTGTTTTCGTACTGTTATTTTTTTCCCCCTCTCGTTACATTATACTCTTGCCTAACGTTAATATTGTGCAATGACAAGTGTGTGGCTTTTAGAAACCAGAAAACGCCATGCCCAAAACAGAGGAAATTATAAACGGCTGTGCGTGTGGTCGTAATGGATCCGTGTGGTTTGGAAAAGTGAGCGTTTTCGTTCCGACCGTTTGTGCGTTTGCTTTTCGCGGAAACGGTCGGACACATGGCTGGCTGGTGTAGGTCGGACGCGCGTGTAGTGCAAACGCGAATTAATGGTCAGCCGCCCGAAGTTTATTTATTGTAGTGTACGTCATACAATCACCCCCCCCCCCAGTGGAAAGTTTTATGCCAGGAATGACCCCCTCGACTTTAGCGCCCCCTAGTTTGGAATAATGTTATCCCCAAGTCACGACAAAAAAAAGAAATTCCTGTATATTTTCCAGGTTATACTATTAAACCGCGGTTGTTGCTCAAACACACAAAGACAACTCGCAATTATTTGGATAAAAATTAATGATCATGCATAAGCTATTTGAAAAATACTTTTCCAGTGGAAAATGGTCTTGTATAACAAATTACGATTTTACGAATTTAAAATAAATACGTATTATTTCGATTTTCCGGATATTACTATTCAGTGCTTACCGTTTGAATGGTCATATTTTGATTTGCAAATTATAATAGTAATACATAAATAACAAATAATAATATAAGTATTCTCCACTGTATTATAGATAAATACTAAAGTGAATGCGCAGAAACAAGTTTTTAAAACTCTAAAATAATAATTATTAAACTGTAGACGGTATGTATCAAAAATAATAAACCTATCAGTTTTTTCTAATCCCGACAATCACAATAAGATTCAAAATATCAAAAATGTATTTCAAAAGTAAAATTATCAAACATTAATACAATTAATAATTTTAAAAAAGTACAACTCTATAGTTAAATGAACGTGGATTAATTATGTGCTCCGAAAAAATTAATAAAATAGTTTCAAAAAAAGATTTAAAATTATTACGAATTAAGTATTTTATTTAAATATATATTATGAAATCCGCTAAATAAGTAATGTTAACAAATTGCAGTTAATACTGAAAGTATTCATGTAAAGTACGTTTTAAAATGTGTCAATATATTGTTTACAAGAAACATTTTGATTCGCGTGTAATACTTTGAAACATGTTTATAAGTAGTTCATCAAACACATCTCGTTACATACCAATGTACCGTCGTAAAATAAATTTAAATTCAGCACAACTATTGGAATTAAATCAAACTATCGTAGTCGTCCTTTGTAGATGTATTCTCTTTACACGATTTGAAATTTGATTCCCCCAAAAAACGATATGATGCTTTTGAATAGTTTATAACAAGTCTTAAGATTTAATTCAAAGACCGATTAACAAAGTGATGCTTAAATGATTCAAACAACGTAAACTAGTAAACTATTATGTATAATGTGCACATATATATAATATATACAAAAAGGGAGAACATTTCTGTCAGCCCAACATTTCATTTAATCAATTTTGTTCATTTGATTCCTTTTCGGAAAACTTTGTGCAGCAGATGACGTTCTCCGAAATTTCTTGTTAACATTTTAAGACTTATCGGTCGTGTCTCCAAATTTAAAATTGTTTGGTATTGTAAAAATGGTTGTACAATACGAAGTTAAAAATATCATTTCACATTACGTGTGTAGTAATATTCAAATGCTTGAAGAAGTTTTATTGAGTGGGTACCTAGCTATATCAATTGAAGTACCTATACCTATTCAATTAATTTAATAATATTAAAACAATTAATTTGATTAAAATATATTATCACTCATCTCGACGCAAAAACGGGTTTGCATTTTTTTTCGTACCGATTTATAATTTGTTCATTGTAATAATATTATTTTGACATCAGTGAAACATTGTTTACGTAGAGTGGAAATTGTAACTGTAGACTTTAAATCGGTGAAATCACGTACGGCGACAATAAATTATTGTAATAGTTATGGTAATCATAAAACATTAAATTGGCTTAAGATATACATATTATTATATTGTCTCATAATACATCCAACTAAAATGTACAGTGCATTTTTATGATTCATTTTATTTAAATGATTTATGTCGTATTTAAAATTCCATAAATGTTTGATTTTAAAAGATAAAATTGTTTTAACCTTTTCGCATTGTAATAACGTTTAATATGGCTCAATCGCCTTTTAAAGTCTTATTAAAATCAATTTTGCACCGACAATTTTTTTCTCTTATTATCTGTATTCGGTAGAAATTTATTTCCATAAATTAATATAGCAAAAGTCAGCTTTTCATTGTGTGTATAAATGTATATTAACAAACAATACAATAAATAGGAACGTTATAAAAACAATAATGATAATACATATTTCGCTTTGAAATGTATACAAATTAATCAATTTAAATGTACTTCTAGGATTTTCGAAAGCAGTTGATATTAAATTTTCATAATCAAATACCAAAAAATAATTTATAATCGTTAAAGTTTTATTATATTAATTGTATATTATTTGGGTGATAAATATAATCATAGCGAAATATTTCGAAGAATGAAAACTAAAATTGAATGTAAATCAAATAAAACGTATACATAAAATAATATGATATACATACATACATTAATTGAAGTATTATATGAATTTATTAAAAATAAATAATAATTATAAAATAAAAATTAATTTCGGTCTAAACTCTATAAAGTATTTACTTACTATGTTGAAATGAAAAAAACGGAGATATTTCTTTATTATATGTTTAGTTTAATTAGTAAAATGAATCCGTTGTATAAATTACTATGTAGAAGTAATTAATAACTTAATAACACGAACACTAATGACTATGTAAATAAATTACTCATTGTTGAATTCACGTTATGTATGGAATGTTCAAGTTCAAACACTTCTAGACGTTTTTGGAAATTTGACAATCAATACCGATTAATTGTAATTACTGTAAATTCATAGAGATTTTGTAATAACTATGTGTATTTTTTCAAATTTGGGTTCTTAACAAGCTAACCCTGTGATCTCATCAAATCGTTTCCCACATAATTACAAACTCGTGCACACTTCTGTGTACCTAACCTAACCTATTGAACTTTATTCTTGACATTTTCGTTGGTTCTACATATTGTGGGTATACTATTATTTCAAGAGATTAATTAACTACAATTAGCTTATATACTTTATAGACATAGTGTATTCAAAATGTGATCATATACATTCTGTAATTTACAATATACGCTATATTATATACCTATATATGTGTTGGTACGGCAAAATAATGACTCTTGTCGTTATTATTATAATTACAAGTAGGTACCAGAGGTACCTAAGTATACAGCGATAAGTAATAACGATAATTGATTTTCTCAATAAATTGTTTCAATCTAATCTTTGATGTTAGTCATGAGACATACTTATATATAACACGAAATACTTACTTAATATAAACATCGTTATATCTTGACATTTTGAGATTTAAATTATAATAATATAATAGATTAATATTATACATACCATAATTACATGGTATTACCTAGGTATCGCTAATATTTGACTAAATTGATAATATAAATGACTTTATTTTGAAATATTTACAGTTGCTACGATAATTTGACGTCTGAATAATACTATTTCAATGGAAAATATATTTAAACTATACAAATTAATCTCAAAATGAGTGGTTATAAAAAAAAAACAAAACTTATAATGCAGCGCATCACTACGTATATTTGTCAAAGAAGCCTTTTATGCGAAAAAAAATTTTATACTAAACCATACTTTGGAGATACCGAGAAAATATAATGATAGAAATAAGAAAATCGCCGTCATGACCTTCGCTCGAGAAAATCTATGCACGTGTACATTAATAAAACGTTAATATATTGTGTTCACTGGTTATACAAAAGAAGAAAATCGTAGAGCATAATAATATTATATTAATATTACAGACTGCAGTTGAAGTACAGTAACTATTTAAACATTTCATAAAAAGCTGACGTTTAATCGAAATTATCTTTTGTCTCAACAGCCTCGAGCTATTTGTTTTAAAAGTAGATACACATTTTATTATTACAATACCATACTCGTTTAAATGCGAATTATTTCTTGAATTTTTTGAAAGCGCAATTTTTTTTTGTATTTAGGTATAATAATAACTTTTTGAACGAATGTTGGTAAATCGTAAAATTTAGAGTCCGTCGCTAATACCGCTGTAACTCCAGCGCACCTGGTACATAGTATTTATTTTTTATTTTTTTTTTACGTTAAAGCAACGTGTCCAGGTCAGCGGAATCAGGTGGTACAGGCGTCTGGTATATAATAATAATATATAAATATAAATCATAGTTGGCCACGTTTGGACACGGAAATTCCACTGGTAAATTGGTGGAAAATTTTTGTTATCTACCCTTGTCCAATCGGATGTAGCAGCATACTCACGAGTGCCCTCGTTTGTTATCATTAAAAAAAAAACACGTCATAATTCTAAACACGAATCCAGAAAAACGGTTAGTTGTGTACTCAGATTGCCTATCCAGGACGCCGTTCTATCAAAACTGTATTATTGTACAGGAAAACAACAGAGACGTATCGTCTCGGTATATAAATAATATATATTCATATATATACCTACCGAAGGAAAAGTCGTAGGTAGTAGCGTTAAAAAGAAACCACTCATAAGATAAAAACGAAAAAGATGTCGAGGTCTTGGGAGAGAAACGAGTGGCAATATATATGTTACTTGACGGTTTCGTTTGCAGACTGAGATCGTAATAATATTTTGACGGCCGATTCCTTCAGAGTTCGTATTCATTGCGTCGACTCAATTCGGCACGAACCAGTATCGGATAGTCGACAATAGGACAGAAAAAAAAATTCTAAAGGATAATAACGTAAATACTTACTTGTAAGCATTATTTTTCACTCCGTGAAATGTTTTCGTTCTAACGTCTCCCCGAGTGGCGATTTGTATAATACCATCGTCGTCGTCGACCATTAATCAGAACCGTTAGGAATATATTTGTTCGGAGACGACGGAGGCTGACGCGATTAACATCCACGACTAATTTCTACGGTAAAAAAAAAAAGTAAATAAATAAATAAAAAAAACCCTTTCCTATGAAATTTACTCGCGTCCAGAGCGCCATATCGTACCCACGGCGGTGTACCCTTCCCCCTCACAACCACCCCCCCCCCCCCACACACACACCCGCCCACGTGTACAATGAATTTCTCTATTTCGCTCGTTCAGCCCTTTTAAACGGTCCAGTAGGGAATAGCATCACGTACAACCGTGCAGGAGGGCTCGTATAGCATTATAGTGCTGATAACACTCCTCGCACACATCTCGTCGTTACACTGACAAGGGTCGTAAAAATAAAAAAAAACGCACACAAATTTAATTTAATTTACCATACACAAATATGTATACATTTTTCTTTTGTTTTAGCCTTTTTTGGGGCTAAAAAAATTACACACGCTGCATGAACGTCTATCGACGCTATCAATACCTCTCTATATTATTATATGTATAAATACCTGCTCACTCGCAGTATTGACACCATTGTTTCTTTCCACCCTTATGTTATTCTTAATAGTAATTTAACACGCCTAGATAATAATTATATAATATATGAAATAGACGATGAAATAGTATATTATATTAAAGTTAATTTAACGTATCGTTAAGATATCACGTCTGTGGGAATTCAACTGGTTAATAGGTACTGGTGCGTGTTTGACATTTTACTTTGAACCTATTACATGATAATTTATTTGTAATATAATGATAATATTATTTCAAAAACATCGATAAGAACTGAAATTAATTCGACAGTCGTTTAGTCGTCAAATATCGACGGGGCCTCAAAGTAGGTACTTTTTAAGCTAACGTTGTCGTCCATTTTACACTTTTTAAATAAATCATACTTATGGTTCTAGGACCCTTTGCCGTCTTCAGTTCGCGAACTGGTGTAGGACTAATAAACCCGAAACCAGATGAGGGTGTGTTAAAGCATACATGGAGCATAATAAACCAATTCGCGTGGCAGTGCACGTTGATTTGAAATCGAAATTCACAGTATATCGAAATCGCGATAGAGTAAAAAAACATTTATTTTTAGAAATTTTGGACGATTCAAAACGAACGATAGGAGTAAAATTGTAGTCGACTAAATGTAATGGTCATATAACAATTAAACATATTTATTGAATAAAATATAACATTAATAGAGGTAGGTAATAGTAGTAAAAAAACAACTTAAAATTTATTAAAATACAATACTTTTGATTTTTGCAATCGTTTCGCTTGTCATAATTATAGACTGTTTAAGTACTGTATATTATATAAGAAGACGTAACATCAACAATGTTCAGCACGTTGACGCAGATCGGCTAAAATTGATTTTACAGCGATAGTATTATATTATAGAGGTATTATATGAATATTATGAAAATGAAAAACACCAATATTATTAAAGGCATTGCTTTTTATGAAATATTATTTTAACAAAGAGTTACAATCGTTTTAAAGAAGAAGAGAATACCTATATATTAATTTAGAAATATACTTAATGTAACAAAAAACCAAAATGAGATTCCCTCAAAAACGTTTTTATCTTTCATCTTAGTGCTTTAGCTATAAAATCGAACAAGAAGCAATACTTTTAAAACCATAATCATGCATCACCACGCTTTAATTTACTTTTACTATAATTTCGCAATCATAACAACCAACAGTTTTAACGAGGACATAGGGTCAACTTTAAGATATTTTTAATCAGCGTTCAAACAAAAACAGATTTTTCTAAAATGTCGTCCAAATGTCTCTGTAGTCACATAGGTATAATCGAATTACGAAGACGCTAGTGAAATGTAATATTTTTGATTCGAATACAAAAATCTATGCTTAATATTATCATTTTAGTTATATTTTATAATTATTAGGGTTTGGAGGTTTAAGAAGTTTCTTATTTTTCTATTATATACTTTCCAGTTATAGTAAAAATATATTATATATTTACAACAATGGCCGTAGTTTTAAAACAGGCGCGATTCTAGGACTACATTTTCGTATGTGAAACAGTAGATTTATAATTAAGTTTTAACTGCGAATAATATTCCTCATTTCCTCCCCCTTCTCCAATAAGTAGCACCAGCAATGTTGGTATGGGCAGCTGCCCACCCTGCCCATACGCTAGAACCACTACTGTTTTAAAAACAAAAATTCAAAATACAAATCTTTGAATTTTATATCATTTGTTTTGATAAATGTCTTAATATTTCTTAACTTTCTTAACTACCATACTGCCAGCAAGGACCCACCATATTGCATCGTTAAATTATAATATTATTATTATCTTTATGCAATCACTACAATTATTAATTTATTATTCTTATTGTACCTACTTTTGCTATTAATTATGTATTACCCAGTCTGTTTGAATTGTTGTATACAATTTATATGTCTGAATATATATAATATATAATAGACATATAGGTAGTAGGTATGTACTATAATAATTTTCATATAACTTAGTTTTTGAAAAATAAAATATAAATAAATAAAATGTTATCATATAATGATAAGGTTTTGTTATATTTTCGGTCCGAAGGCGTGCAGCAGAGCCCGATAAATGCCACACAAAATCAACGTGGGCCTCGTGGCGCTGGCAGCTCTGGCGGCGGCCGTGTTAGCCGACCCGTCGGTGGACCGGAGGGCCAGCATGGGGTTCATGGGCATGCGGGGCAAAAAAGACCGCGACCAGGGCGGTGGAGGCAGCGGCGGCGACGAGACTTCCGCAGCTGTCGACCTGGACAAGCGGACCATGGTGTTCCGGCGCCCGATGTTCGACGGCGGCAGCAGGCCCGCGGTGTTCGGCGGTGGTTCGGCGGAGGGCTTCAAGCGGGCCAGCATGGGGTTCATGGGCATGCGCGGCAAGAAGGACTACTACAACAACAACAAGGGCTCGGCGGCCGGGTTCTTCGGCATGCGCGGCAAGAAGGTTCCGTCCGCGGACGCGTTCTACGGCGTCCGCGGCAAGAAGTGGCCGGACCGCGAGGACGCCGTCGACGCGGACGTCCAATTGTCCCCGATATATATCCTGTACAGGATCATCGACGAACTGAAGTCGGAACTCTCGGACCGGGGTGAGCGTTTTATTTTTGTAATAATAATAGTATTTAATTACCCACAACCTAAAATATTTGGGACACGTTAAACAAAATGTTTAGTAAATGTTTAGATTACATGCAATATAAATATATTATTAAATATTACTACAATATTGGTCTACTCACTCAAGAAGTCAAGCCTATAGCTGTGTTGCGAGTAGGGTTCAGACAAAAAAGAAAAAAACTAAAAATAATGATACAATAAAAGTAACAATTTTTTTTCAATATTAATTTATATATCATATGATATGCCTAAATACAATATTTTATGTAACGAAATCCTTATAACACTATCAACATATAATGTTTAAAACTGTAAAATGAGTATAGCTATTATACCAAAAACCAATAAATTAATTTTTCACCAGACACAAATTTTGCAAAAAAACAAACAAACAGGTGATAAAACTCATTTGGTTCTCACTTTAGAGATTACAATCGCACTTGAACTCTTATATCTATTAGCACGAGTATGTACTGAGTATTTAATTATTATCCCGCGGTGAAGGTGGCTAGTATAGGTGATTTAGACGTTAGCTGGTGCTGTACCGTGCTATATATTGAGCAATGTTTCTCAAACTGTGTGCCTCGAAATGTCATGCAAATTACTGAGTAGGTAATAATACTAATTGTTCAAAATTTTACTTACAATTGAATTTATTTCGTATTCAATTAGAATATGATTTTACATGAGTTTTCCTAACCTAGATAAAATACACCATTTCAAGCTGAATAATTTACAAAGGCTGTTGAACATTTAGACACATTGACCCAAAATCCAACACGTTTTGCCTTTTGGGTACAAATAGACAACTACGTTTGGACACAAAGGAATATAAAATAAAATATATTATTGGGTGCATAACCAGAAATCTACCTCCAAAACCAGAGAACGTTTGGGTGCAAAAAAATTAACTGTAATATAATATTATATTGGTACCTACGTAAATACTTAATTCAAATACTGTTATCGCTAAGCAACAAAAAAACTTTATATATTTAATATATAATACATAATGATCAACATATTTTTAAATTAAAGTTGCAAAAAGTTTTTGGGTGACAATAGTATTAACTATAAAATGTCAACCTCCTCGTGGTGTCTCTTGGGTAACGCTAATAGGCTCTAAAAAGTAAAATAGTAAAAAAAAATTTTTTTTAAACTTTTACCCAAACTTGAAATTTAAAAAAAAATATGATGTACCTAAACGTTGTATTCATTGGTATCTGTAAAACATTTGTATCTAAACGTGCGTAACCAATCGTATTCTCCTTATTCCCAGATAAAATAGCCTTTTGTACCCAGGTTCGAAAGGTTAGGAAAAACTGGTATAGAGCAGACATGTGAAGAAATAAACTGATAGCAGTGGTTCAGGGGACAAAATTGTTAGAACAAGATACAACCATACAATATGGTAAATTTTATAATCCCATTAGTCGAGAAGAGAGAGAGACGTTTAACAATAAAGATAACAATACTTTTGGATAGAAAAAGCATTAGAATAATAGATAAATAAATCCATTCAGATTCTAATATTCATATTTCGTCAATTTTAGAAAATAAAGTGCATATTTTAAAGTATAATATATTTTAAAGTTTTCTAAAATGAATTTATGTTCCTACTAATTATAATATAAACAGGAATTAATAATAATTTAAATATATTTAAACTTAATCTAATCAATAAATATTAAAATAAATCTGTTGTTAATAATTTCCTAAGACGTTTTTCAATAATGTAATTTTCTTTGTATCTACCTATTGCGTTATATTGATCATTTAGCACTGACCAATCAAAAGATGAGAGTGTATTATATTTATTGAAGTTTATCAGTCTAGAATCATAGGTGTAATCTTTATAAACTTAAATCATCAGCTCTGTCGGGATTTTTCGCTCAACAAACAAATGTTGTTTAATCTATACATAACAAAACGCACCAAAGACAAATCTATTAAATACACCCACTTGACACGTGCGGGTCCCAAAATGATATTTGGTTATTTCCTATATAGTTACTCGAATGTAGGTACGCACTTAAAATCGTACGTGCCTTACATTATCAGCTAACAAATTATGATTAAAAACATATACTACGGTGGCCGGTCGGTTCTATTATAACGCACGAAAATATAATAATGTGTCCATTGACTCGATTGTATATTATGCGTTTATTGTTTCAGAGAGGAATTTGGTGGCGGCTAAATTCGACGAAGAGAGAGAAATGCGTTGAATTTTAATTTATTTTTTTAATAATATTACCGTAGCACGAAATTAATACCTACTATATAATATTATGAGTTTTGCTATTTAAAATTGTTTAAGATGACTTATTTAGTAGTGTTAATGTCTATGACGTTAAATAAACATTTTATTGATTGTATAAAGGAACTACATAATAACTAATTTGTTTGTCTACATTATATTATTATATTAGATAATTATATATTATATTATATTGTTTACAACTATTAATTCCGCGTTTTATTCTGTACATTTAATTTGTCAGCTGAAGGAAAAAACACAAATATTATGAATTATTGTACTGCAAATAAATTCATTGATGTTAGTTACACCCTGCACTCGGCCGATCATTAATCTTTCTTAACATTGTTTTTTACTCGGCACATTATTCAGATATATAATAATATATTACATTAAAATAAAAATATGACCATTATTCACCACTGCCAACCATTGAACTTGGTAAAAATATCGATGGAAACAATTTTTGGCTGAAAATAATAACCAATGATCGGTGCCATAATAGTATGGGTTATAGTTAGGTACCTATACATATTATATATTATGTACACCTACCTATAAATTATAATATAGGTATAATCATAGGTACAGTTGAGGACTCGTATGAATTTAACCGAACTATTATTACTACCTAACTTAGATATTATATGTTTATTTCACAATCAACGGTAGTACGTATACATCCCAAGGTTTCTACCGGAAACTGCAACAACATAAAAATCAATTTATCTTAAAAAGGTCGTTGATCGAAGTATAAAATATTATAATTGGTTTTGCTACCAGGATGACCTGCTCAATACCAACGATAGTACCCCCTCTCACAGTGTGAATGATGATCCAGTTATTCGCGTTTAAGTAAATAACATTTACCTGTACGAGAACAACAACGAGAGAGACGGCCAAAATGTAATACCTTGCTGGTCTAGGAAAAGGGAAACGAGAACTCCATTTGTATAATATGGAATATAGTACACAGAACAGCATTTTTACTTTTCAAATTTATCAATTATCATAGTCGTTGAGTCCCAAGCACCTCCAGGCCATACAACATTTCGTTACATTTTGAACTTTTGTTTTATATTTTGATAAAGGTCTATTTTATTTCAACTGTTTCAAATTGCTTAATCTATTAAGCTACATACTCTCCAATACACCTAAATCTTAGTAGGCTTGAGTAAAAAAAAAAAAAAGAATCAATACCTATAGTTGATAAATTGATTTTAGTTTAACTTTAGATTAAATCAAAACATGTTGTTTTATACAATTTAATACGAAACTAAAAATGTTGATTTGTTCTGTTCACAACCGGGTTTTTCAATCCGGTTGTAGTTTTAAATCAAGAAATCGTCATAAATTAAGACAATCACCGGCTATAGATATTCGATTATCCGTTGTCATGCATTTCTTTGATGGAATATTTATTTATACTATGGTAACGAAAAAAATTATGATTTTTAATCCCCCGGCTAACACAAAAAATTAAAACCAAATAATATGTAAATAACGCAAACACAAAGTTTCATCAGAAAATAAATACCTATTATTAAACTTCCAATATTTATTCAAAAATAACGCATTAATCCAATTTATATTTGAACTGGACTTAAACAATATATATATAGTGATGAAATATAATTGCATTCTTGGTGATAGAAAACAGAACTACATTAGACGTTATATTTTAAGTTTAGGTGTAGTATTTTATACATATTTTTCCTATTATTTAGTAGGTATATAATACATATATTCAAGGTTTGTAACAGGTCGGTATACAACTTCACAATTAAGTTAAATTGACAATAATCGAATTTAACTCTTTAAGTTAAAAATTAGTTAAACTGTTAACTGCTAATATCCATTGAATCGCAGTCTTGTAAAATAGGTACTTGAATAAAAGTATTCAAATTTCAAATACTTTTTAAATACCTCCTCAAATGTGTATTTTAAATAGGTAAGTACTTTTGAATCCAAGCAAAATATTCTAAAGACTTCCTCAAATTATCAGTATTTAAAATCAAATACTTATTTTGAAAGACTTATTAATTTAGTTTATTTGTTTATTTAAAATATTTTCTATTTTAATTGTGATCAAGTAAAAGAAAAATAATATTTTAGAATACAATACATATATGATAATATATTTTTCTACTGCAGTGAATTAACCAAAAATTCAATTACTCCGATAAAAAAGAAAACAGATGAGTATTTTAAAGTTCCACCAAATGATATGGTGTAAAATGCTTTATTAAATAAACGTAAGACATGAAAATCGTTTCAGATATTTTATAAAAAAATTGAGAGTATTAGAAGGTGCGTCTACTTTTTCAAAATATTTGTATTTATTGTTTATACACACATACATTTTTCACTGAATATTCAAATAAGGATTTTAAATATTTTTTTTAAATAAGTATTTATATTCTGATATTCAGATGTAGGTACTTGATTTTTTTTTTTAATATACTGTTGTAGTTTTGTACCTAATATAAAGGTGTGCAATAAAATGATGACATTTTCTCCTAAATTTATCAACATTCTTTGTTAAATTGAAACTAATAATTACAATAAATTAAATATGATATACCGTGGTTGGCGCTACACTAAAGTTTTTGAAAACTAAACATGAAAATATTATGATTTTTTGTTTTTAACATATTTTATTCCAAAAACAAATTCAAACAACCTTACTCATCAGTCATCATATAGTCATTAGCTCAATAATGCAATTCGTAGTAATAATTCATGTATACAGAGTGAGCAACGATAGTTCAGGAAATTTTTCAACAATGTGACATTTTTGGCACAGTATTTGGGTATTAATTTCATTTCTTTATTAAGCTCCAAATTCTACTTTTTCAAATATGGGCTTTTTTGGCACAGAATTTTGGGATTGATTACGCTTCTTTATTTACATCAAAATTCTATCTTTTCTCCCAATTGCTTCAAATTATACGCACACTGCACAGAAAGCCTTTTTTACTTCTCCGAAGTACTTTTTTGTGGATATAATATTACCAGGTACTGTGGTATTTGTGTAAAATTGACAGCTAGTGTTCGTGATACGCCATGTATCCTTAATCCTTGTGTAGTTGTATCATATTGTACATATTATTCTGCATATTTTGTGTCATCTAATCCGAATAGGTTATATAATCTAAGCACAGTAGTAAAACATTTATTTAACGAATCTCTTTGTAACGAAAAACTCACTATGACGTTATCATCATATAACTTAATTTTGGTTGGTTTGCATTATAGTATTATACCCTGCATAATACATTAATTCATTCTCTGTAACGAGTTTGTCACTCTCTATAACAAAACAATATATTTTACGATTTGTTATTTTACATACAACAACACAATGTAAAATGGTTAAACAATTTTCTGCAGAACAACTTGGCATTACTGATTTCAAGACTTTGGAAGGAGCAATCAAAGATGACAGACTATTCTAAATAGTTTTTTCGTATGTTAGATACAAAAATCAAGGTTTATATAGATAGGTATAAACTATTAAATAATTGAAATTAAATATTAAATTATTATTATTAATTATAATAATATGTATGAATGTACATTGTACCTATGTATGTATAACGGAGTTTCGTATAGGCAATTTTGATACTTACTATAGCTTACAAAACGTGCCTATTAGAAAGAATACGAATAAATACCATAGCCTATGCTACCGGAGGAAGACAATATTTTAACTGTACTCTATGGACTATGAGGCGAAGAAAGCGAGTTAAAAATAAAAATAATAAATTATATATTCCAATTTTATATATTGCTATGTATATTATATATAGCACATCTGTAGGTAAGCAAAACAAAAATTGTTAATATGTTCTTAGTAATGTTAATAGTTTATTGATGTATACAAAATTCAAAAAAATAAAATATAAACAATAATATAATATTTAATTGATTATAGTTGTAATTACATTTTTTTTTACTACAGTGTTTCTCTATCTATAAATTCTGCCGACCAGACCTTAATCAGACAAATGATGGAAAAATTTTATGAATTCGGAAAGGATGTCCACATGTGCTTTGTTGACTTCAAGCAGGCTTACGATAGCATAGTTCGGAATACACTGTGGGCGGCCCTAGAAGAATTTGGAATACCCAAAAAACTTATCGATCTCATAAGAGCATGCAACACGAATACAATGTGCAAAGTGAAGTTTGGCAACGGTACATCTGACAGTTTTGAGGTTAGCACAGGACTCAAACAGAATGATTCCTTGTCGCCAGTCCTCTTTAACCTAGCGCTTGAGAAAGTAATCAGGTCAATGATAATGCAACAAGGCATGGAGTTGTTATCAAATAGTACACTCCTTGCCTATGCAGATGATATAGTTATAATAGGCAGTACGCGACAAGATGTAGCGATAAGAACTAATGATTTGTCAAAAGCAGCGAAGCCAATGGGTCTAGAAGTAAATCAGGATAAAACCAAATATTTAGTCATGCGACTAGGTTAACAAGGGATATCTCGGACCTAGTAGTAGAAAACTATACCTTCCAACAAGTGGAAAACATCAAATATCAAATATCTTAGGGCAAACATAAATCAATACAATAACATGCATAATGAAATTAAAATTAGGATATCAGCCGCTAATAAGGGTTACTACGCTTTGGAAAAATTGTTCAAGTCAAAGCTCCTCTCTAGACGATCAAAGGAACGCCTGTACTTAAGTTTCCTACGGCCAGTTCTAACATTTGCATGTGAAACATGGTCGACTACTAAAGGAGATGAGGAAAAAATGGCTTGCTTCGAAAGAAGAGTTCTTAGAAGGATTTATGGACCTATTACTAGAAAATGAAGTGTACAGAAGAAGAACTAATGTGGAAGTACAACAAATTTATCAAAAACCCGGTATCAACGCTTACCTTATGAGTAAACGAATTGAGTTTGCAGGCCATGTATGGAGGTCAAATGGTATCCTAAAGAAAGCTCTGGAAGGAAAAATCAATGGAAAAGACCCAGGGGTCGCCCTAGTCAGCGCTGGATAGACAGGGTTAAAGAAGATATAAACAAGTACGCCCAGGGATTAACTTTAGAAGACAGTATTGACAGAGATAGTTGGAAAAAAGTAGTAGAGGCAGCGAAAGTCCTTCAAGGACAGTAAAAGCTGAAGGAGAAGAAAAGAAGACGTTAATTACGTGGTACATATTATGATAACGGTGTTATTAGTGTTTAAATCATAGTTTTTGTTGAACAACATTCGGGGAAACAAAAATCGTGGTAATCGCATTTGACGGGTAGGCGACCGACAACTAAAAAACATTGATAAGTCGCCCAACTGTCAACGGCCGCAAGGTGAAGAAGGGTCGTCTAAATCACTTGCAACGCGCAACAGGTACTTATACTGCTCATATATTATTATAAAAAGCCTATATTATAATCATGTTCGGTCTACTGCACCTCTAAGGTAATTTATAATATTATTACGTATATATTATTCTTATACATATAGTTAAATATTATTATATAAAATATGTTGTATTGTGTACTAAATTTGGTCTCCGCGTGGAGTGGGGGACATGACCCTCCAAATCCCCCAGTAGATACGCCACTGGATACTTATTATTTTAAATTGAAATCTGAAAAAACGAATTTTGATAATTGGCATTTACGATATTATGACATTATTATTGAGTTTCAGCTAAATTATATTTTATTAGTTTTATTCTCGAGTAAATATTATGAACTAAATTACAATTTATCATACTACACAGATTTGGACATTTGGAAGTTCTTTACCCGCGTACCAAGTAAAAATATGAAGTTTTTATTATTAAATTATTTATATTTTTTGTCATTTATTATTAGGTAGGTAACCTAGAAATATAACCGATCCCTGCAATCCTTACTGTTCCTCGTAAATGTATTTGTCAGCAAACTTAAATCTATTTAACTTAGTGATGATCAAAGACCAAGACCAAGTTTTTCAAAATCTTGGTCTTGGTTTTGCGAAAGACTCTTGCAAGACTCATGCTAGGTAAATTCACAAAATATATAAAAAAAAAAAAACTTAATAAACAGTGAATCTTGTTGGTAGTTTGGGGGGTCAAAAGTAAAAATTTCCCAATCGTTTTCAAAAGCGAAAAACAAAAAGAAAAATTAAGGAAAAACGGGAATTTTTATGCAAAGTAGATTTTCGATAAAATCGATTTTGGTTTTTGGTGCAACTCTTAAACAAATGACCGTAGGTACATGAAATTTTGACTGAATGTTTATATTAGCATTTTCTATACCTACACCATAACATTTTCCAAATATTTTGACTTATTTTGTGCTCTTTACGGACATTTTCAGTTTCCATCATTTTTTTTAGTTTTTTTTCTAAAAATATCAATAAAATTTTATTTGTTGGTTAAAAAAGCTTGACAATTTAATAGAAAGCTCCTAGTATATTGTTTCAAAGGCAGATGAAAAATAATAAAAATCCTTAGTCACAGTTTTTTTTTATAAGGATTTATAGTTCAAAAATTGACAAAATATGGAAAAATCACGAAAATTAGCAAATTATTTTGAGTTAAGAATTCGTAAAAATTTTTCTTTTTAAATCTAAGATTTTAAAATTTAATACAAGATTCCTTATAAGATTATCTGCCTTTATCAAAAAAAAATGTCTACAAGAAAGTCAAATTATTTCTTATTATTTTCGTTATAAATTATTAGTCAATGAAATCTAGATACACTAATGTGTTTTCGGGGGAAAAAAAATGTAAGACTACAAGAGTCTTGAAGTGATGGTTTTGTTTTGGTCTTGGTCTTGCAGCTTCGGTATTGGTTTGGTCTTGTTTTTGCAAGCCTAATCTTGGTCTTGGCCTTGCTACATCAGTACCATCTTGGTCTTGATCTTGCAGCAAAGAGTCTTGCGCAATACCAAGACCAATTATTTTGATCACTTCTAGTTGCAGACCGTCCAACTCGACGGTGTCCGTGCAGGTCATGCCATAATCACGTAAACATTTGGCTTTCGAGGCAGAATGACGATGCACCAATATTAGAAGATTGGCAATAACTCTGCAAAGGCCATTAAAACGTTTAAATTATAATCATCCCAGCTAGAATTTTGATGGAGACGGCAAGGTGGCCTACTGCGCACACTATTAAAATAATATTTTTAAATTTGAATTTGAATTTAAATGACCTAACTTACTTGGCGAACGATATTTTCGTCAATTTTTTGAACATCTATACGTTCAAACAGCGTCCGTCGTACACGATTTACAGGGGAAATATAAAAGCTGATGAAATATTTAAATCAATAATATAATAATCTGGTCACGGGTAGCTTTTTTTTCCCCTTCGGTGGTCTTTCGATCTCATACATAATACACTCGTCATCAATCGTCGTAATTTAAGTATAGGTACTCTCTGTCGGTGGTGGTCGAGCAGAGGCATAAAAACAACCTCTTTCGTGGTTGAAATACGTGTTTGAAATGTTGATTTTCGCTATGTTTGTCCGTCTTCCGGCAGCGATCGCGTCGAGTATACCTAAATACGAATCGAACATAAAACTGTATAATATCATACTATATACTTACGTCTCGCGTAGCAATATAATACGCCATAAAGTCGATAATCGAGAGGGTGAATGATTTATGCCTAACCTAAACTTTCAAAGTGAATAGTATTGCATTGTATGCATTGAGTTGCACTGCACACATATCTGTAAATGAGAGCTGTGTGTGTGTGTGTATTGGCCCGGATTAAGACCTTTATGGACCCTGGGCCTGATACTTGATTGTAGGCACCAATGAAAAATTTTATTTAGTTTAAATTAAATGTTCAATGAAAAAAAATCCATTCCTATTCTATTTGAACACGCGATATAATGTATTATTGCTGCAGTATTATAGAGTACATAATAAATGTACCTATATAATTAATAAGATACTGTACAACCATTGATTACATTTACAAACACATGTCAATTTAATTATAAAAAAAAAAACCATTTAGGTATTAATATTATAATATACTATAATATTAATTTAAAAACAATTTTTTTCCATGCTTTTTTGGAAGTAAATTCTTTTAATGTGTGTTCAAAGTTGAAGTTCTCTAGTATGTCATTTTCTGCAGACAAAATCATTAAGGATGTGAGATTATCTTGTAATAGCGAAAATCTATTCTTGGTTTTAATTCATGCTAGTTTCAAATATGCTCTTTCTGCAGTAGGTAAAATTAGGCGTTTGATGAGAGGAGTGGAGCATGGTAGGTACTTGGATACTCCACGCAAGATGTTGGTTCACTACTCCACTCATCTAAACTTTAAATACTTATAAAGTTATAACTCATAAGCTATACTCTTTCTAAATTCAATTTATATGTATCGAAATGCTCAGAAAAATATTCTGTTTTGGAATATGAAATTAAAACTGTATATGTTGTCATTCAAAAAAGTAAAAACACTTAGAAAATTATAAGCTTACAAAATCTTTAAAAATATTATTTTTTTTAAACATCGTTTTGTAACAATTTTAAGCCACGTAAAAAAAATATTTTCAAAAACGTTAATACTTTTTAGAATAACGAGTGTTTTTCGTTAAATGAACCACCCTGTATATATATTTTTTTTTATATGGCTTGTTGAAATTTCAAAATGGCCTACTTACAATCTTGCACGCAGTAAAAATCGGAAATTAAACCCCAAAACGATTTTGATACATGGGATAGGTCGTTCCGGGTATGCAATTAATATGGTTTTACCATTTACGAAATATTTTTTGTTGGAGAAATAATTCTACAGAAGCCTTAGTCGTCATGTTATTTATTATTATTATACAGATATGACCTTTTGTGTCTTTGTGATAGCGTTTTTAAATATAATGCAATATAAAAATTACAAATTGTCTTATGAACTTGTTTAAAAAAAAAAATAATAATATCATATTATGACAAATTATTAGCTATAGCAAAGATGGGATGTCAACATTGGCAATGGACATTAATCTTCTTAGTGGTTCGTTAATTAAATAATTAGAGGAGCAAGGAGGAATATAAAAAGGAACGTGGGATCGGATAGTTCGTTGGGGGAAATCGAAGTTAATTAAACTTAAGAGGAAATAGGAGAATCAACATTCCCTGACAGTAACCAATAACCCATTTAGGTATTTTAACCCTAGAAAATGCCTAATGATATAAATTCATAATAGTAATAACATAAAATAACAATAATATTATAAAATATTTGTCAATGCTTTCCTTAGTCAGTACTCGCAGTCTTAAAAGATTTGGTACTGCATGAACGTTGTTTTGAAACAATGCTGCGCGACAATTCGTTAAAGACTCTGTACAATGTCTGAAATAATAATATCATAAATCGCATAGTAACTAATAGTCGTACACCAATGATAAAAACTCACTGCGAACAACTTCTCATTTTACTATTATGTATTATTAAATCGGTTTATCAACGTGCGATAATAATAACACACAATATTCGTTATTTTGTTACACTTGCCACAAAAATGAGTCGCAACTCACAACTGCGTTTAGCTTCTGTCGTTGCAGCCGACGGAGTATAAATCTATTTTATTTATTTTTATTTTTATTAATATCGAAGATTATAATACTGGGCCTCACTGAGAAAAACTCGTGTGGAAGCCCAGGGTTATCTTAGTTTACAAATAGTTCTTATTGATATAGGTGGATTATTTAATTTTTATACAAATACAACTAATTAGTTTTTCATAATAAATCACATAAATAATTTCAGTAACAGGCAACAATGTTGTTTAGTATGTTATAAACAATATTAAGTTTTAATCACATCATACCTATTCATATTATTTTACACTGTGATGTTGTCATGGCCGTATTTACGCCTAGGCCGGCAAATTTTTTGGGGTGGCAAATTTTGTAAGAAATAAAAAAAAATCATAGAAATATTTTATGCATTTATGTAACTGCGTAAATTAATATTATATAATATTTAATAGTAATATAAATAATTTTTAATATTATAGATAACATAGGTATAAGATAAAAATTTTATAATTATTTGTTTTGTTTATAATAACTATTGACCTAATTTCTTTAAAATGAAATAAATTTATTAGAAATAATTACAAATTTTTTTTTCTTGGAGTAGGGGCGGCATATTTAAAAGGGCCTAGGGCAGCACTTGTTCTAAATCCGGCCCTGGATGTTGTGACATCAGCTCCGTTTCCGCAACCGTCGTAGGTGGCTGATGAGTCTCAGATTTTACCACACACATTTTTTTGAAATATAATATTATACACAATAATATTTAACTCCTACAAAGAATCGAGTATTTTAAAAACTAATAGTCTTTATGTAACTTCATTATATAATATTCAATATTATTTAGGAATATACTTTACTTATAGGTACATACTAATATAGGTACTAACTACGAGTGTATTATAATTTATATACCTATAAAAGTTATACAATAATTTATTGAATAATGTGTGTACGACTGTACGAGTTCATAAATATAACAGAAAGACCTCGCTTCCCAGCCGATGCCACCATCACGTCCATTATGAATCTTGCAGACAGTTTGTAGTAATTGAAAAATACAAACACTGTTTTACACAATCATGCACTATGGTACTATACACCAAGGTGATATATTCAGATCGAGCAGTGGAATATAATATAAGAAGTGTTATAGTGTTAGACATAAACCGAATAATAGTAATTATTATGATCCACTGGGACTCGGTACAGACGATAACGAAAACGTCAGTGCGTTGTAAAGCGGATTGAAAATCGTCCGGAAAAAATAATAAATAATACATACCTAATCATCGTTATTCTGATATTCGCTTTTCCTAATTGACAAATCGTTTTTGGGCAGAACAGCAACATAATTATTATACGTATGAATTGCGTGTCAAATAGCGTATCAATATATTATTATTATGAATTTATTTTGAACGATACGTTTAAATATTAAATGACTTCAGTAATGAATTCATTTTCAAAACGTCATATTATATTATGATGTGACGCTGCCGAATCCGATACGGTTTTGTCACCGACTGGGAGTGTTATATTTAGAGGAGGTACCTATGATACATTATTAATATGATATAATATAATAAATTCCGTAATATTCATCGATATAAATATATAATATGTATATTGATAAAATGGTAATAGTACTGTATATGTCTAATAGTTT
>CARXXK010000001.1:115825232-115848349 GCA_949089665.1 Macrosiphum euphorbiae
AACACACAATAATCGTTATTTTGTTACACTTGCCACAAAAATGAGTCGCAACTCACAACTGCGTTTAGCTTCTGTCGTTGCAGCCGACGGAGTATAAATCTATTTTATTTATTTTTATTTTTATTAATATCGAAGATTATAATACTGGGCCTCACTGAGAAAAACTCGTGTGGAAGCCCAGGGTTATCTTAGTTTACAAATAGTTCTTATTGATATAGGTGGATTATTTAATTTTTATACAAATACAACTAATTAGTTTTTCATAATAAATCACATAAATAATTTCAGTAACAGGCAACAATGTTGCTTAGTATGTTATAAACAATATTAAGTTTTAATCACATCATACCTATTCATATTATTTTACACTGTGATGTTGTCAGGGCCGTATTTACGCCTAGGCCGGCAAATTTTTTGGGGGGGCAAATTTTGTAAGAAATAAAAAAAAATCATAGAAATATTTTATGCATTTATGTAACTGCGTAAATTAATATTATATAATATTTAATAGTAATATAAATAATTTTTAATATTATAGATAACATAGGTATAAGATTAAAATTTTATAATTATTTGTTTTGTTTATAATAACTATTGACCTAATTTCTTTAAAATGAAATAAATTTATTAGAAATAATTACAAATTTTTTTTTCTTGGGGTAGGGGCGGCATATTTAAAAGGGCCTAGGGCACCACTTGTTCTAAATCCGGCCCTGGATGTTGTGACATCAGCTCCGTTTCCGCAACCGTCGTAGGTGGCTGATGAGTCTCAGATTTTACCACACACATTTTTTGAAACATAATATTATACACAATAATATTTAACTCCTACAAAGAATCGAGTATTTTAAAAACTAATAGTCTTTATGTAACTTCATTATATAATATTCAATATTATTTAGGAATATACTTTACTTATAGGTACATACTAATATAGGTACTAACTACGAGTGTATTATAATTTATATACCTATAAAAGTTATACGATAATTTATTGAATAATGTGTGTACGACTGTACGAGTTCATAAATATAACAGAAAGACCTCGCTTCCCAGCCGATGCCACCATCACGTCCATTATGAATCTTGCAGACAGTTTGTAGTAATTGAAAAATACAAACACTGTTTTACACAATCATGCACTATGGTACTATACACCAAGGTGATATATTCAGATCGAGCAGTGGAATATAATATAAGAAGTGTTATAGTGTTAGACATAAACCGAATAATAGTAATTATTATGATCCACTGGGACTCGGTACAGACGATAACGAAAACGTCAGTGCGTTGTAAAGCGGATTGAAAATCGTCCGGAAAAAATAATAAATAATACATACCTAATCATCGTTATTCTGATATTCGCTTTTCCTAATTGACAAATCGTTTCTGGGCAGAACAGCAACATAATTATTATACGTATGAATTGCGTGTCAAATAGCGTATCAATATATTATTATTATGAATTTATTTTGAACGATACGTTTAAATATTAAATGACTTCGGTAATGAATTCATTTTCAAAACGTCATATTATATTATGATGTGACGCTGCCGAATCCGATACGGTTTTGTCACCGACTGGGATGGTTATATTTAGAGGAGGTACCTATGATACATTATTAATATGATATAATATAATAAATTCCGTAATATTCATCGATATAAATATATAATATGTATATTGATAAAATGGTAATAGTACTGTATATGTCTATATAGTTTTGAGTAATTTTATGTTTTTTATAATGTTTTATTCGATTGTGATAAATTTGAGAGCAAACCGGTCGTGAAAAAAATATAACGTTAGTTTTATTTCGTTATTCTGTGACGATTTTTAAACGAATTATTATCATGCACTATCGCCAACAACACGAAGATAACAATGATTTCAATAAAATATGACAATGCGACATTACCACTGGCCATCTTATAAAAATTTTTGGTATTTTCGGTCGAATGACGAAATTTAAAAACCAATATTTTCCTGTAGCTTTAAGTCCGAGAAAAATGTAAACGGAAATTGTATGTTATTCCGACATTGGATATAATACTAGCGCTAAGGTGAAGCCCTCAAGAAAATCACATACTTACCTTTAACTATATCGAATGTCGAATTTGAAAAGGCTCGACTGTGAATGTATCACTAGCAAAAATCGGTCTCCTCCTTTGTTTTTTGTACAGTGCCATATTATGTTTTCCAATCATAACGCAATTCTGAGAAAAGTCTTTGGCTTTCAGCATACCGTCACGAAAGTTCACTTTAATATATAGGTACCTAGGGACATTAATTAAAATTTGCACAAAAACGTACGATGCAATAAGTATGAACCATAACACATGCAATATCATGCATACTAGGGTGGTCCTTATATATAGGTAATGAAAAAAAATTAAAGATTTCTTTTCAAGCACCCCCCAATTTTGTTCATTACTATAAGAAAATAATTTATGTTAAGTTTGGTGATGATAACTCACCCCCTTCAAGCAGGGGCGTCATTTCAACTTTTTTAAAGGTATGCTAACATCAGGGCAGGCCAAAAAAATTTTCAGCAGGCCAATATATATTATTATATACACTATAATAATTAGAAAAAAAATTTTTTCTCGCTCCGCTCGAAAGTTTTATTTTTCATCAATCAAATAATTTCATATAATACCAATATTGTACACCCAATACTACACAGTTAAAACGTAAATTATTTTATTTTCAATATCATTATTTCATATTTAGAAACACTAAGGAAAACAAAACAAATTCTGAAATCTTTAATCACACATAAGTTATTTATCTACTATCTACTACGGCGTATGGTCTTATAGGGGATATAGCATAAACCATAAATGATAGATGCCGATACTCGAGACCAATTATATATATAAAAAAAAGGTGGGCAAGTGGATGTCAATCTGCTGTACAGTAGGTTACAAGTAGGTCACTGTATAATGGATGATATTAAATTTGAATTCAACGATATAATAACATTGTACAAGAAAAACGATTCTGAGCGGAGACGGTACGTCAGTCTAGGTATAAGACATATTATATACATATCAAAAAAACAAAAAAATTGAAAACTGAAAATGTCTGTAAACGGCTCAAAAAGATTCAAAATATTTTCAAAATTGTATGGTGTATAGGAAATGCTAATATGAACATTCAGTGAAATTTTCATTTATCTACAGTTATTTGTTTTTGAATTACAATAAAATAAGGAAATCGCTACATGAGATATCGAGTGAATATCCAATGTTGTAAAAATTTGAATTTCAAACGCTCATAAAATTTAATTTGACTTTCTTATAGAATTTTTTTTTTTTGATTAATGTAGAAAATCTTATAAGGAATCTTGTATTACATTTTCATATCTTAGATTTAAAAAGAAAATTTTTTATGAATTTCTAACTCGAAATAATTTTCAAATTTTCGTGATTTTTCCATATTTTGTCATTTTTTGAACTTTAAATGATTAAAAAAAAAAACTGTGACCAACGATTTTTAATATTTTTCATCTGTCTTTGAAACAATATAGTAGGAGCCTTGTATTAAATTTTCAAGTATTTTTACTCAACAAATAAATTTTTATTGATATTCATTTATTGAAAAAAAAAAACTAATAAAATTGGAAACTGAAAATGTCCCTAAACAGTTAAAAATAAATCAAAATATTTTGAAAATGTTATCGTGTATAGAAAATGCAAATATAAACAACCACTGAAAATGTCATGTATCTACGGTCATTTGTTTTAAAGTTACACCAAAAACCAAAATCGATTTTCTCGAAAACAGATTTTACGTAAAATTTCCCGTTTTCCTTATATTTTCTTTTGTTTTTCCCTGCGCTTTTGAAAACTACTGGGAAATAGCTAAATAGCTAAACTACCAACGATATTCACTTTCCAATCGAACAAGATACTGAAGTTGAAAATCGAAGCATTATTTCGACTACTTATCGTGTACACAGACACAAAAAAAATTAAAATTAAAAAATTAAAAAAACACATCATTGTAAAATCAATACATTCATCGGTCCACTCAGAATCTAAAAAGGATAATTTTTGCCCGGCGCAGAAAAATTATAGTCGGGCCAAATTGCATCTTGATAATTTAAGGTATGCATAGGCATACCCTGCAATACCCCAAATGACGCCCCTGCCTTCAAGTGCAGCAAAATGGTTAAAAAATTACTAATGAGGGTAGATTTCTGTTTTTCAAATTTAAACCAAAAACTATAAAATCCACAAAAAACCATATAGAACCTTAATATTGTAGAACTTTAAATTACCTACAAAAAATGTCCTTATAAAATTGCATATATTACAATACATACATTATGTATATACAAATATAATAATTTATTATTATATATTAATGTACAATGATCCATTTAACTGGCCAACCTTATTTATTTTCTAAGTAGACTTTGTATTTATGAAAATCATTTTCTTCTCGTATATCTAAACTTAAAATATATCGACTCAGTATTTGATAATCGGCATTTATACCTACACCAACACATTCTTTTGATTAATACAACAATGAAAAGTTTATGTTTTCATAAAAAAAATATCAAAAGCTAATCAAAATTATTAATTAATTAAAATTAGTTAAAGTACAACAATATTGTCAGAAAATTAGTAGTGACTAATTTATTGTCAATTCATCTACACTGTAGTTGAACGAATCCACCTCGTACTATTATATAAATTAATAATATATTTAATATTATGTAAGTGCACTTTATCGACTCTTAAAATTTAAAGAAACCAACGATATATACTTATTTTTATCAAAAATAAATTATGTTATTATTTTGGTTTCATATTATAATAAATTTAACGTTCGATTTTCCTGAAATGTTATTAATGGTATTAAGTATAATATTTTGGTAATTATTTTTCTAGATGCTGGCAGCTTAAATAAAATGAAAAATTTCAAAGCTTTAGGAAATGGTTATTGGTTCTACTTGAAATGTAACACTAATACCGCAGTAAAACCAGCTTTTATGTTTTATTTCTAAAGTGAATGGAACACATGTATATTATTATTATACAATAATAATATATTCTCCGTAGATACGTTATAATACTATCTTTTGAAACATATTATTTCATTGACACAAAAATGTTCAAAGCATTTGAAATAACATAAATAATATTATTATAGATAGAGGTCAATGTTAAACTGACATAATATTATATATATCTTACATAGCTTTTTACATCATATCGAAATATTTATGATGATTTTCGCTTTCGATTAGGTATGGTAATATACTAATATGTATAATATAGGTACATAAATAATTACATAATTATTCAACTATTAATATAACTAGTAGGTAACTAGTATATACTACCAATTTATAATAGAAGTGCATTGGGCGAGTTTAGGGCCATTATTTTTGGTTAATTGATTGTATTTATGTAAATAGTCATTAAATCTGACCGTTTAGAACCTGTTGAAAAACAGATTACGTCCCCTTTTATAGTTTTTTACACAATTATAGTTATTTTTGGGCATTTTGAATAAATATTTAGTTGGTTTTATTGTTACATAAATATATTTTTTAACGATGGCTATATTAATGACATCCTAAAATCACCATTACTCGTTAGGTATACTATTACAATCTACAAATATTGAGGTAAATATAGCCTATAGGCAGGTACCGTACATATGAACACATATTTGACCGACATTTGTTCTCTATTTATTATATGGGTAATTCGACAAACATGCTCACCCTTTATTCATAAATAATGTAGTAAATCAAACTCTATTTTATGGAATTTAAAAATTTACTAAAAGACTGTATTTTCAAATTCTTTAAATTTTCTATATTAAGGGGTATGCATACCGACCGTTTCTAAGGAGTTCAATAGAGGAAATTTTCTATTTTTGTGCATGCAGGTCGTGTAAATATGTGAGTAGTAAGTGATCATTAGTGTGAGTGACTGTGTATAAAATAAATAGCGAAGCGCGCCCGCAAGTGCTCGCACATATCAGTAACGCAGCATTTTCACGCTAATATTACAAAATATGTGAATTTTAATGAAACACTGAAACTTAGTTTTGTATTTCCAATAATATCTTACTGAGTGGCATTGCAGTATGAACACCTATGAGTTATGACCTATTGTACAAATTGAAGAGAAGAAGTTTATCTAGGTTTGTATAGGAGTCGATTTTCGATATTTTATTATCAAAGTCCAATATTTAACTCTAAAACTTGTGATATTTTACATTTTCAATTTGAATTTTTGAGTTAATAATTAAAATATTTAAAATTGACTTTTATACAGACATAAATTAACTTCTCTTCTACCATATTGACAAAGGTGGGTATTAACTAGTTGAAAAGTTAAAGTTCAGTTAAAAAGTTAATTTTTTTTAACTTTTTAACTTAACTAGTTAGTTTATTTTCTAATCAACTTATGAACTTAAATAGTTTAATTTACAATTGAAATAACTTAGCTTTTCTCAGTTGATTTAAAAAAATCCATTAAGTAAAAACATTTTGAAATTGTTCGTTTATACTTAAATATTACGAATTTCGAACGCTCATAAAAATTTAATTTGACTTTCTTATAGACATTTTTTTTTTGATAAAGGTAGATAATCTTATAAGAAATCTTGAATTACATTTTCAAATCTTAGATTTAAAAATAAAAATTTTTACGAATTCTTAACTCAAAATAATTTGCTAATTTTCGTGATTTTTCCATATTTTGTCAATTTTTGAACTTTAAATGCTTATAAAAATAAATTGTGACTAAGGATTTTTAATATTTTTCATCTGCCTTTGAAACAATATACTAGGAGCCTTCTATTAAATTTTCAACTTTACGCAACTAACAAATAAAATTTTATTGATATTTTTAGAAAAAAAACTAAAAAAAGATGGAAAATGAAAATGTCCCTAAACAGTTCAAAATAAATCAAAATATTTTGAAAATGTTATCGTATATAGAAAATGCAAATATAAACAACCAGTGAAAATTTCATGTATATACGTTCATTTCTTTTAGAGTTACACCAAAAATCAAAATCGATTTTTTGGAAAACCGATTTTGCGTAAAAATTCCCGTTTTTCCTTAATTTTTATGTTGTTTTTCCCGGTGCTTGTGAAAACACCGGGAAATTTTTACTTTTGACCCCCCCCCCAAAAAAAAAGTACCAACTAGATTCACTTTCCCATCAGAAAAGATACTGTTGAAGAAAATCCAAGCACTTTTACTGTCCTAAAACGTGATGACAGACACAAAAATAAAATTTAAAAAAAAACACACCTCATTGTAAAATCAAAACATTCATCGTTTCACTCAGAATCTAAAATAGATTAACTTTTTTTAAACTGAGTTAAGTTAATATTTTTTTCTATATGAATTTTTTTTTAACTTATCGAGTTAAATTTATAATTTGTTAACTGCTAACTTTTAACTAATCGATCTTGTGTCCTCTTAACTTAATTTAACTTGAGTTAATTATTTTCATTAACTTGCCCACCTTTGAATATTGATAATAGGTGTATTTCTCAAACCGCTCAATAAACCATGTTATTGGAAATACAAAAGTACTGTTTCATAGAATTGTTCAATACTATTCATACCCCTTGGCCCTTAATTAAGACTGTCCCCTCGACATACAAAATAATATAATATACAATGTCTGTTTTTAAAATAAGAACCCTCTGTTATACTCGGTGGAGAACGATTCCGCATAATTTTAAATGCAATGTTGCCATTCCGAAAACAAAATACATATTATTGTAACATAATATTATATTACAAATCATTTTGCAACGCTCAGTAAGTTACCGATTTTTTCTAATTCGTTAAGTTAAGTTAAACTTTTTGAAAAAAGAACTCAATGGTGTCAATATGGAAGTATATGTCAGTGACTAACTTAATTTCACCTGTAAATGTTAGGATTTGGGAACATTATTGGAACTAATTCTATCTCAGTGCAGTAGAAATGTAGAATATTATATACATATTTGTAGCGTTATTACGTTATTACGTAGAGTAAACGCATTGACATTTATCTATCTAATACTTTATCTGTAATATTAAATTGATGGACTTATAACAATTGGTATTTTATAATGTGGATGTCATATGAAATAAATGAGTTTTTGTATCAAATTAATGCTTATAAAATTTCATATACAGCCTGTTATAATTCTATTATTCTAAAATATATCTCATCATAAGGAAACAATGTTAACCATAAGCTCAAGTCACAATATAATGTGTAAAATGTAAATTAAAATCATAATTTCCCAAAATTTTATTTTCAAAAGTGCAAAATTGTTTAAAGCACAAAATGACAAGGATGGACCTTAAAATTAAATCAAAACTTTAAGTTAATTAACTACTTACTTTTTTTCAAACTTAACTATTAACTTAACTAGTTAAAAAAAATCATTAATTTGCCCAGCCTTGCAAAATGATTTGCCATATAATTTATATTTTATATTATGTTACAATAATATATAGATATTTTGTTTTCGGAATGGCAACGTTGCATTTTAAATTATGCGGAGTCGTGTATGTATTTATGACATTTTCGAAATCGTGTATGTATTTCAATGGCTATTAAAATCAACACGATTTCGCAAATTTGCGGAATCGTGTTATAGCTGTTATACTGTAGGTACATTATTAAGTGAATGATTTTCGGGAACATTTTGACGTATCAAAATTTTAACAAGTAGGTACCTAGTATTATTTTTTTTAATGTTTTGTACTAAATATAATAACAAGATGTTTAGAAAATATTGTGGCTATAGTGATTTGAAAATGTTAGTACCTAATTAATCCATCAAAATATTTTATAATTAATCAAACCACTTTTAAGGGCTATTATAGTTTAACATTTTAACATCTGTGAAACCAACTCTTTCAGATTTAAAAATTAAAATTAAGTAGTTATCAAGTATCCACTAAATAGTTTACAATTATTAAAAAGGTGAGTTCTCCTTCGAATAAAAAAGAAAAACAGAAGTTTGAATCGCCACAAGACTGCCTATTCTTAAGTAGTAGGTACCTATAAAAAATCTCAATAATTTGAAAATACGGTCTTAAAGTAATATTTTATTTTATTTATTGTTTACAAGTGATCGTGCCTTGATCTTGAACACAAAAATACAATTTATAGGTTAGGTACAACAAAAGTAAAATGTAGTTGCAATCAAAATTAAAAGTTAACAACAATATGAAAATGTTGTGCACATATTTATGTTATACAGGGTGTATCTTATGTCATTGTACGCGGGGTTTTTTGACGATTACGGAACGATGATATGGAATTTCGTTAAAACGAAAAAAGACGTGTTTCTTTATTTTTAACAAGCAATTTTTTTATAACAATTTCAAAATTTTTAAATACGCAGGTGTACCAATAGCAAAATCAACTTTTTTTTCAAATGGTAACCACTATATTTTTTAATGGATTCTGGTAAAGCTTTTTTTTCTGAACATTTTGGTAGTCGAATCGTCAATTTTGGTTAGCTAGTTTATTAACTATGGTCCTCCAAAGATTAGTAAAATATGCATTGATACTTTTAATTGAAATAATGGGTATAGGTTTAATTCACAAGCGCTAAACAATTTTTTCTTATAACTACCATTTACAACTATAAATACACTACAATAGTTGAATCGGTAATCTAATGACACCCTCAAAAAAAAAAAAAAAAATAACAAACATAATATTGTTTGTAAACATACTTCATTATTTTTATTTTAACATAAGATCATAAAAATCAATATTATTATTTTAATATCCAAAACTAAAAAGGATGGAAAGGGATGAATTACAACTCCTAAGTTCATACTTTGGATGCGATACCATTATAGGGAATCTATGGTTAAAATATCAAGTTTATACTTTATAGTTTATACCACTACGAAAAGAGCACCACAAAACATTGCACTTTTTTCGTTGCACATATTAATGTCATCAATCGAATACCATTTACCAATTTACCATTATTACCTTAGCCACCTACCTAATTAAGAATTCAAATTTATGATATTGTAAGAAAAGTAACTGTGATGAAAAAAATGTAAAGTAATAATTTACGATTATAATAATAAATTAAAATAATAATATTGATTTTTATGATGGTATGTTAAAATAAAAATAATGAAGTATGTTTACAAACAATATTATGTTTGTTATTTTTTTTTTTTTTTTGAGGGTGTCATTAGATTACCGATTCAACTATTGTAGTGTATTTATAGTTGTAAATGGTAGTTATAAGAAAAAATTGTTTAGCGCTTGTGAATTAAACCTATACCCATTATTTCAATTAAGGGGGACGAGGTGGCCGAGCGGTCGGACACGTCGTCTGCGGCGCTGGCGGTCGCGGGTTCGATCCTCTCGACCACGGGGCGGTATTTTTCTCCGGGCAAGTCACGGCGTCCGGAGAACAAGTGCCGCCATCCCCCACTCCGGGGCATGGCAGAAACCTACGGGTGCCCCATTCAAAATTCTGCCAAACCCAACACACACGTGTTCCCCCCCCCTACCGACATAACAACACACAAATAAAACCACTACAGCTAATGGCCATAGTTGCCGAAGCTTAAGATCAATAAAAAAAAAAAAAAAAAAAAAAATATTTCAATTAAAAGTATTAATGCATATTTTACTAATCTTTGGAGGACCATAGTTAATAAACTAGCTAACCAAAATTGACGATTCGACTACCAAAATGTTCAGAAAAAAAAGCTTTACCAGAATCCATTAAAAAATATAGTGGTTACCATTTGAAAAAAAAAAGTTGATTTTGCTATTGGTACACCTGCGTGTTTAAAAATTTTGAAATTGTTTTAAAAAATTGCTTGTTAAAAATAAAGAAACACGTCTTTTTTCGTTTTAACGAAATTCCATATCATCGTTCCGTAATTGTCAAAAAACGCCGCGTACAATGACATAAGATACACCCTGTATAAACATTATGACGTCGAAAATTAATACAATTACCTATCTATACCAACACTACACTATAAAATGGCGGTCCTCAAAGGAATTTGTCATAGGTGAGACACTAAGGCGTCTCAGTGATCCATTTGATATATAACTATAGTTAGGTAGGTAGTGGTGTAGATTCTACACTGTCACTGTAGAAGACGTAATAAGAAGGAAGCGTGCATGGATCTATAACGTCTCTGAGGGACTTTAAAATTAATTAAGGTCTTAAGGATAAAAGGTGGTACGGAGAAATTAACTTTAACTTATAAGTTATCTCAACCTATTCAGGTACCCATCTATCTACTTTCTAAAATCGCAAACTAATTCTACCATCAACCAGCAAGTTTAATTCAATGGGATATCAGCAATGAGGTGCGAACTGCGAAGCTCTATAATAATATAATAATAATATGTGATATTTTGGCACCCGAATTCTTGTCGATTGTTATATAGCCATATAACTATATGTCGTATAGGTTAGTACCTACTACCTACCTATCTATTTATATTAAGTTGGAGAACGGACGACTTCGGTCTACGGGTTTATTTCCAATTACCAAATTGGTTCCCGGGTGGTCTACAGCCTACAGGTAACCTGCGAAATGGTTCCAATGAACTTTCATTTTAATAATAAAACTATGTTGAAATGAACTATTTCAACTTTAGTTTCAATCTTGAAACGGGTAATGAGCATTTTAAAATTTACGAAAATTCTGAACGTATAATTGTCATTTCTCATGTTATGAGTTAGTAAGACGGAGACAACACATGCGGGATTAACGATTTACAAAATGTTTGGAAGATATGACAATTTTAAATTGAAATTATATTTGAATAAGTCAGATGTGGTCCAGACCCCCCCCTCCCCATTTAACTCATAAATACATATCTAACCATCTAATTTATATACTAATATATTCTGTAGCGGGCCCCCCTCCCACTTAAATATGTTTGAAAAATTAGCTGGACCCTCTCCTTGAAAGATTCCTAAATATACCACTGTGTTACAACATGTTGTTATTCTGGAAATAACCCTGAGGTGCCATTATAATCATGTTTGTATAGTTTCTAGGAATTCGTGGCTCCATATCAATACCTAAAAAGTATTCCTACAAGTACAAACAAAAATACAAAAAAAAAAAAACAATTTTTTCATTTTATTAGCTGGATGGATATAAAATAATTTGGCCCTCTTCCGAATGATGTAAGGTGACACTTGGTATTATACTATTATATCGTTATTTTTATTTTTTATAGCTGATGGTAATAGGAAGATATTGTAAGAATTAAATAATATGCATAATGTATGTGATAAATGATAATCGTCTCATTTTATTTATTTTTTAATTTATTGATTATGTAATTAGTATTATAAAGTACAAAGAAGTTTATAATACCTATTTATTACATATTTTAATAAGATTTAATATAAAGGAAAAACTTTTCATCACATCACTTTTAACACATTTAATATATATAAAAAACAATCTTATAAGAGCATAAAACCAACATTGGTTTAGAAAACATAGGTAATATTAAATAATATTTTTAGTCATTATGCTATACATTTTAAAACAAGATAACAACATTTTTAGTAACGGAGAGTAACAAGTTTTACAGTTTTAGGTTAGAAAAATTGGTTTTGACTTAACTTTATGTTATTTATATACCGGGTGTTTCATATAACAAAGAACACTCATTATTCAAAAAGTATTTGTTTATGAAAATACTTTTCATCGTTATAATTTTTAAGTTTTTACTTTTTTGATTTACAACATACCGTTTTAACTTCATCTTCAAAAGCAGAATATTTTGCTGAGTATTTCGATGTATGAGAATCGAATTTAGAACGAGTAGTTTATGAGTTATAATTACCTCTTTAAAGTTTACATGAGTGGAGTAGTGCACCAACATTGTTTGGGGTAACCACATACCACTCCACTCAGTGGCACAACTAGGGGGGTGGACTCCGGGTCTGGACCCCCCCCCCCTTGGCACCCATAATAGTAAATTAATATCATATAATTCTCATAAAACTTGAATAAAATATATAAATTTATTTTTTGACTACAACAATTAAGTAATGTTGAAGCTACAGTGCTACACTGCTACAGTGCAATAGCCAATAATTTGATACTTTTCATGACCATGGTTCTAAACATAGCGAGTAAATCTTAAATCGTGGGTTCTAGATAACTGATTTATCAACAACTGTTATCAAATACAATACATTTCGAATAATTGTTACGATTGTGACATTTTTGTTTTATTTTTTTCGGTCATCTTAGGACTATATAGTCATATTGGTTTATACTGTTTATAGTACTAAAAATTAACAATGAATAGTTCTATAAAAGATTTTTTTACTACCAGTAGACATAGAACTAATATTAATGATCTCGGTGTAAAATCAGTTGTTGCTACTTCTTCACAAGTTAATGATCAAAGTGTTTCTTCAGTCGAGTGTTCTACAAGTACCAACGATTCTAAAGAAACTGAAGACAACAATCATAGCACTTTTGATATAATGGCATATATTGGTAAACAAATGTCAAGTAATGAAGAAGATGAAGTCATTGATGTATTAACTTCAATAAAACGCCACTTAGATTTTTCCTTGTAAAAAAATGTCTTAATTAGTACTTATTTAATGTTTAAAATAATAATAATAATAATTAAAAGACATTGGTATATTGTTTATTAAAACTAAGATGGTTTATTTTGTCAGACCCCCCCCCCCTAGGAAAAATCCCTGGTTGCGCCACTGACTCCACTCGATCCACTCATCTAAATTTTAAATTCTTAGGTCTCATAAATAACTTGTCCTAAATTCAATTAGTATGTATCAAAATACTTAAAAAATATTTTGCTTGGAATTTGAGATTAAAACTATGTTGTCATTCAAAAAAGTAAGAAACTTAAAAAATGTTAAAAACGTATATTTTATAAAAATGGTTTTTGGCAACTAGAAACTATATTGTAAAACATTTTTTTTTTAAAACTTATATTTTTGGAAATAATGAGTGTTCACTGATGAAAAAATCAACTGATATAATTTAACGATAACATTATGTTCGTATATACACTAGTATTTATGTTCGATTTAGTATTGTAAAATACCTCTGGTTACTTAATACAACAGTATGTCCCACATACATAAATACATTTATCATTTAAACAATTTTCTATTAAGAAAGAGGGAATATAATATACTAGTGAGGGCAAACACAAATATAATACAGGTTCTTAACCTATATTGTATACAAGAAAGTTTGACCTAATTAAAACCAGTAAGAAGCAATATTTAATTGTTGGCAAGCAGTGGTACAATTTAAATATTTTCAAAGGACATAAGGACATGCAAATACATGAAACTGAGCAGACAAATTCAGGCTTATATAATCTGAATTTGGGTTGGATACAACTTTTATTATATCACCTGGTACCTTATTTGGAACGAGTGTTTGATAAACAATTAAACAATCGTATATGGTTTGCACAGTGATATCGTCTTCCAAAATGTGACAAAAACGATCATTCAACGTAAATAATATGATGTATAACATTGTTTTTGTTTTTACAAATTCCATTTGTTACCTATTCTACCGCTCGCATTGTGTGTACGTATAATAGATGGTAATGTTATTATTATATTAACCACAACAGACACACATATTTATGGAACCTCGGGCTCTTGTATGGGTATGACACCGACTCCGACTCCACCTTCATGGGCACACATGGATGCTGCAAATGTCCAGCAGTCAGCTTTCGGATCATACACTTCTACAGTGGGTAGATTCAAAAATCCATCATACCCACCAATGGCCCACAATTTTCCAGCATTGGCTACCAACGCCACACGGCTCCTTGTCACGTTCATTGAAGCCACAAATCTCCACCTGTAGAACCACAATAGTAAATTTAACTACACTTTAACTAAACATCATGTTTTATAAGTCATTACTTGTCCGTCTGAGGATCATATTCTTCAACAGTTTGTAAAAATGTTGATCCATCATATCCACCACATGCATAAAGTTTACCATTCAATGTGGCCACTCCTAAGCGACAACGTTTTATTAACATAGGTGTAACAGATAGCCATTGACCTGTATAAGTATCATATCGTTCAACCTGTTAAACAAATAACATTTTATTTACTAATAGAACAATGATTGTAATTTTTTTTTTATTTAACGTTTATTTATCATTATTAATGGGATAATGTTTATGGAATTACATCTATTATTTCTAAAACTGGAAAGAATTTTGTGTTATGAACTTATATTTGCAAATTTGTTTTGTATATAATGGATAACGCATATTTTGGATATATTTTTAAAATCTATGTCTATTTTAATATATTTTTTAAAAACTTTATTTTGTGGAAATTTGCAATATCAAAATAAAGTAAGATGACTTCAATTTTAAATGGAACCTAGAACAAGAAATCAAATTTTTATTTATTAAGATTTTACAGTAATTTATTTGATTATTTTTAAATTTTGCAGACTGTTATGCATATCATTTATTATATTTTTATTTTTATGGCGAATTATGCATATTTTGATACCTATTTTATAGTACATATTATATAATTGTATGTATTATTAATTGTTATTGTTTTATATTATTATCAACTTACTGAGTCAAAAATACTTAGACCATCGTGACCTCCGAGAATATAAATATAACCATCAAACGCAACTACTCCACCAGCACTTCTATGTTTTTGCATTGGTGTAATGATTGTCCATCGATCTAAATCGGGTTGATAACATTCAACAATATTTAATGAACTGACTCCATCAAAACCTCCACACACGTATAGTCGATCATTTAGTGCAGCTGCTCCAAGGGCACTAAAATATAATATAATATTTAATTGTTTAGCAATATTTTAATATATGCAAGAACCAAACACATTCATTGAAAATAAATATAAAATTGAATGCCAACATGTATAAATCTGTTATGCATCAGAATGACTGACCTGCGTTTTCGATGCATTGGTGAAACTATATTCCAAGATTTTGTTGCAGGATCAAATACTTCTACTGAAGATAGTCTTTCTATTCCATTATAGCCTCCAAACGCATATAATTTATTATTTAATACGGCTACTCCAACTCTACTACGTAGTATACTCATAGCTTCTGCAAGCTCCCATCGTTCAGTCAAGGGATTATAGACTTCTACAGTACTTAGTGAATCACCTAAAATCAAAAATTGTAATGTTTTATTATAAAGATAAGAAATGTTATCTAAATTATTTAAATACACAAATACCTGATTTTGTAAGTCCACCAACTGCATAAATGTGTCCACGAATATAACTGACACAGCGAGGTCTAGTGCGAAAGCTTTGTAACAAAAGTCTTCTTTCAGGCATTAAATGGTAGTCTTTAGCTTCATCTAATAAATCTCTAAACAATAAATAAATAAATAAATAAATGTGTTATATTATAATCAATCTTATTTAAAAATTATATTAGTAGTATTAGATATATTTATTTAAAAATTGTACAATATTATTATAATATGAACTGATTAATTTAAATTAACTGAATCAATCAATTGGAAAATTAGATAATAAATAAAATTATATTTTCTTAAAGTATTTTACACATTTGCAGTAATTTATTTGGAGGCGTTTACTTTCTAAAATATAAATACTGGATAAACCTCAAAAGTTTAAATCAATTTTAGTGCATAGGTAAGTAACTATTATTTCAATATTATGAAAATTCTAAACATCATTATACATAACAAATAAAAATACAATGCAAGAATTTTTAACCTGCATTCGTGAGATGATCTAATTAATTCTTCAGTAGCAACTCTATCAGCCAAGTAATGAGGTGAAAGTAATGGTAATCTTACAGCAGCAAGCAATTGAGGAAAACATTCTTGTCTTAATTCGTCTTGTTTCACCCAACGAATAGTTGCTTCGAATACCTAAAAAAAATTTTAATAGTTACTTTTTGATTTGATATTTTACTTAATTGTTGTAAAATCAATATTAGGTACCTGTTCTTCAGATGCTTGTAGCTCATCTTTATTGACTATGTCAATTATTTCAGAAATATTAAGATTTAGGAAGTCTTCAGATAGTGATATATCAGGGAAATACTGAGCTATATATCTATTAGAATCAGTCATTAAGCCAAAGCATCCCAACGAATCAGCTAATGTACGTACTTTTAAAACATTATTTTGATGAAACCTAAAATGTAATACATTATTATGAGTTATGACATTAGGTAAAGAAACCAATAACTAAAATACTGAGTGATTCTTTTATCAAACAACACTCATTATTTCAAAAAGTGTACATTTTTTTGAAAATATTTTTTTACATAGTTTCAAGTCGCTTATAAAACAACGTTTTTATTAAAAAATTATATTTTTAAATATTTTTTATCCTTATAATTTTTTAAGTTTTTTACTTTTTTGAATAACAACATAGGGTTTTAATTTTATATTCCAAAGCAGAATATTTTTCTTAGTATTTTGATACATGAAAATCGAATTTGTGTTGAGTAGTTTATGAGTTATAAGTATTTAAAGTTTAGACGAGCGGAGTGGAGTGGTTCGGGGTTACCCCGCGAAATGCTTGTCCACTTCACCGCTCATCAAACTTTGAATATTTATAACTCATAAACTACTCAACCCAAATTCGATTTTCATGTATCAAAATACTAAGAAAAATATTCTGCTTAAGCGACTTGAAACTATGTAAAAAAATATCTTCAAAAAAATTTACACTTTTTGAAATAATGAGTGTTGTTTGATAAAAGAATCACCCAGTATATGTACAACAATTATTTGAATTTTAAACTTTAGAATTATTCATAAAAATCTTATTTAGGGCGAGTAGTTTATGAGTTATAAGTATTTAAAGTTTAGATGGGCGGAGTGGAGTGGTAGGGTTAGGTTAGTGTTAGGTTAGGTTTATATTAGGTTGAGCGTTTCATGGTAAAAGAATCACCTTATACATAAGGTATGCAAATAATAAAAAATAATTATATAAAATTATGTAGATAACCAACCCTTACAGATTGCATATATAATTTAGAATATCATTGACTTTTAAAAAAGTTTTTGTTGATTTGTGGTAACTAATTAAGTTTATTCACTTTTAAGTAACCAACTCTACCTTAATAACATAGTTTGGGTAAAATTATGGTTGAAATAATGTGATATTTTAATCATAAGTACGCTTTTTTAAACATATAACTAAGTATTACAAAAATATTTTTACTAGATATTTGTATTATACATTTATACCTGCAATACATAAAAGGTTTTCAAGAAGCAAAATTTGATATGTACTGACTTGTATCAAAATTAGTTTGATACGGATCGTACATTTTGCTAATATACCACATACAATTTCTTGATCGTTTGATACTGAGGCAGTACATATTGATACACTCCTTGAAAATCTTGATACAGAATTTTATAATTTAAAATGAATATTTTTCCTGTATCTAGTATTATCTTTTATTTTTTCAAATACTTTACTTTATTTTGAAACAAATATCTCACAAAAAAACAATTTAACTATCTAATATATATTTGTTGAGTAACATATGTATTTCAAAAAATTAAATTTTAATTAGGTACCTTTCTTTAATGAATGTTGCACAAGCATTTCGTACCCATTTCAACTGCAAAAATGAAGCTCCAATTAATAGTGACTGAACATTATTGACATTTATTGATATTCGGCCACTGTATGCAAAATTAATCAATGCTTCCAATGCTCTAAAATTAAAAAAAAAAAAAAAATTAAACATCTTTATTATATTTATGAATATCCTTTATTTTTAAACAAATCTTACTCAGGATCAATTCCGTGCATCACAATATCTTTTTGGGTACTTTCAATCATGTCGTGTGTAAACATAGCATTAAAATACGGTACCGTGGCGGCTAAAACTATGCGATGGGCACTAAATGACATGTTTTCTACCTAATTAAAAACAATTGGTTACCTAGCTTAAAAAATTAAATAAAAAAACAATAGCTATTTTCTGTAAATTGGCTTACTTTCAGTGTGACATCGCACAGTTTTCCCATACGGCGTATTCCCTCAATCGCCGAGAAACTCTGAGAAAACAGATCGGCCTGATGATACACAAAGTATTCATTTTCAATGGACGATGATTTCGGAAATGGTATCTTTATGGAAGAATGCAATTTGGCCGGGTTGAAGGCCATGTTTTGTTGATCAATTGTCGCCTCCAGTGCCATCTCGAAAAGCATCTGTCCTTTGAGGTGATTTACGCAGAAAGGGATAGTAAGAACAACTACACGAAAGAAAAATCTATTATAACAACAACACACAGATGGAATTGATAGTTTAAAGCTGTTAGATTTTGATTGTCAATATTGGTAAATAAAAATATAATAAGGTAAATATTTATATGTCCTGTCGCAGAATAGATGACATTTTAACCACTTTGTGGTCCTGACTCCTCACAATAATATAATAATAAGTAACATAACAGCATTGCTTAAATTTATCCCTTCTAAGAATTAAATTAATGAGGGACAAGGGACATGCTCTTAGATCATATACCTTGTTTTATTATTTTAACCCATTGACAATTTTTTGAAATACAAAGAATTTCCTAGGTACCTACTAAAGAATAATTAATATTTTAAATTACTAAGTAAAACTGTTGAACCGAAATCTGAATTGAATTGCCAAATTTCTGTGAAGTGTTAAAATGATGAAAAAGTGCTGCAGTTCCCGCACGACCACGATAGTACTATCACAAAATAGATGAAATAACATAAATATCACGAATTAAAATAACCAGACAGTAAATAAAAACGGTTTATATCACTAGAAAAAAAAACGGTTTATATCACTAGAAAAACGGTTTATATCACTTTCATGGATGAAAATATCATATCAGTTTGGCTTGGAATAAACAACAATTAACATTATCGCAGGCCGCTGAATTTAAAAATATTTAATATTTATAACATATACAAATACAATTTCACAACTGACCATTGCCGTACCTGGGGGGGGGGGGGTTACCCCCCGAAGGCCGAAATGTTTTCAACATATCTTATTTTCAACCAAATATCAAAACATATAAATTCAATAAAATTACAATATACATGTTATGGACCCACCTCCGAAAAAAATTTCTGGATGTGGCCTTGCAACTGAATATAATATAATGACATAAATTTCCAATCATATTGTGTACTACTTTACTTAGTATATTTATTAGGCAGTGGTAATGTGGTATTTAGATTATGTTTTATGAGTCTTAACATAGTAACTGGTAAGACAAAAAGTAATAACATATTAAACTATATACTTATGTATTATTTATGTGTTTAGGTAGTTTCAGGTAAGCATTATATAAGATTGTTAATTTATTATTCATTATTATTCTCTTAGGCTCTACGCCATACATGTCGGCTTATTGAACTTAAATAAACAATCTTACATATACAATTCATTATTTGAATAATTAAATATGGAAATAAATCATTATACGTTATTGTTTATGTTCAATGTCATTAAAATTGAAATATTTATCTCGTATAAATATAACTGAAGTTATATTGCTAAATTCAAAACAAATTACTACCAATCATACCAATATAATAAATGCATATTTAATATACGCATACAATTAATAGTGCTTTATGATAGACAACTCTGACTATATTATGTACTAATGAACTGTATAACACTATCGGTTAATTTTCTTCACAGCCCCCGTTTACTTAAGTGTAATTTATATTTTTACACTAACCATGATCAACATCTCAAAAAAGTAATAATATTCTAGTACCAATAATATAAATAATAATGTATATAACATTTTATGTATAATATATTCATAACCTTTTTGAATGTCTGAACACTTAATATTTTATAACATTTTGTGTAACACAGCCGTAAAATAAAACAGTATTTATATAAGTTTTTACATTTTATAGTATATTAAACAATGCATAAATAGCTCAAAATAGTTTACATACATATTTGTCATTAAAAATTATAAAAGTAATGAATACAGTTTAAAAAAAAATCAGAATCTGTGGAACACCACTGATCCTTATTATGGTTTAAGTGTTAAACTGTGTCATTATTATTATTATTATTATTATTATCAAATTATTATTTGTTTTAGAAAAATGTAAATACCAAGTTCTTTGAACAATTTTGAATTGGAATATTCAAATTGTACCAATTAGTAATTTAGTTATTTGCTGTATTAATCATAAGTTAAATATAAAATCTTATTTAATTATATTTAATACAGTTATTAGATAGATAATACATTTATTAGGGTTTCACTAATGTTTATCATAAAGCTACTTTGAATGACCAAAAATTAATGAATACAATTTCCATAACTCATGTAGTCATGTCTAACTAAATTTCTGAGCTCTGAACTAGGTATATGTTGCCACTTTCCTATTCACATCTACACAGCCTGGTCTTCGAAGATCTGCACTACTAAAATTGGCTACCTTACTTCTTCACAGTCGGACAATGGTAGTATGGTATAGTCTACAAAATTAAAAAAATACATTTATTAGGGTTTCACTAATGTTTATCATAAAGCTACTTTGAATGACCAAAATTAATGAATACAATTTTCATAAGTCATGTCTAACTAAATTTCTGAAGTCTGAACTAGGTATATGTTGCCACTTTCCAATTCACATCTACACATCCTGGTCTTCGAAGATCTGCTCTACTAAAATTGGCTACCTTACTTCTTCACAGTCGGTCAATGGTAGTATGGTATAGTCTACAAAATTAAAAAAATACATTTATTAGGGTTTTACTAATGTTTATCATAAAGTTACTTTGATTGTCCAAAGATTAATGAATCCAGTTTCCATAAATCATCTCTAACTAAATTTCTAAAGTCTGAACTATGTATATTTTGCCATTTTCCAATACACGTCTATACATCCTGGTCTTCGAAGATCTGCACTATTAAAATTGGCTACCTACTTCTTCACAGTTGGACAATGGCAGTATGGTATACCCTTCAAAATAAAAAAAAACACAATATAGAAAATAATATTAAGATTTAAAAACAATTTAAAAGAATAATACATTACTTTAAAACCAAGAGAGGCATGATTAATTTTTAATACTTCAATTAAAAAATAAAAATGTCTTTAAAGCGCCCTTCCTCCTTTTTCATACGGACTGAGGACCGTCAATGGTGGAGTTAACACTAAGATTTGCAATTGTGGGCATGTCAATGAATATAATTAACTCAAGATAACCTAAGTTAAGTGAACACAAGATTGTTCTAACTCAAAAGTTGATAGTTAATAAATAATAAATTTAACTGGTTACATTCTGAATTGAAGTTAATTTTAAAACAATTAACTTTTTTTTTTAATTTAAACATTTTTACTACCTACCTAGTTAATTCCCACTTTTAAAGATATGACTTAGTTACATAGGTACTCAATCTTATGTTAGGTAATTGATTCCATTTTACTCTACGTGTAATTTATAAATTACACCCAACTTATGTAACCAACCATTCATTACTTACAATAGGTATTGTATTAGTTTGTTTATCTTTATTTTATATTAGTTTTTATTTTGTACTTTATTATTTTGTAATTATAAAATAGGTACCTACTTAATTAATATACTTATTGCATAAGATACAAGTGAAGTTTTCATTTTTCAATTCCTTAGTCATAAATTTGTAGCATACACCACCTACACACACATTATGAACTCTTCGCTCACATGTATTGCACTTAATCCAAGTAAAACTTACTTTTATATTTTGTGCACACATAAGGCATCTTTCACTGATATTATCAGAGTACATTAAACATCGATTCTGCAATGTATTTCTTAAATCACTCACATTAACTTCCTTTGAAAAGCTCTGAGTAAACATTGGATTGTATGTACTACAATAATACAACACAAACACTCCACAACTGTTACTATCATTCTGTAAAGGATACTCAATATTTTTAAGAACCATTTTATGCAGCAAATATTTTGCTTTTTCATTACCACACATTGAAAACAACATTTCTTTTAATCGAGGTAAGTACAAGTCACCGGATTCTGGACGCAGAGGATCCAAGTAAAATA